>PYHW01009533.1:3358171-3393283 GCA_013186435.1 Turdus rufiventris | reverse complement strand
CCCAGCTGTGGGTGCAGTGAGCCAGCCCAGGTGGTAACACAGCTTCTCTGTCCGAGCAGGTTACAAGCCCTGTGACCCGCAGGTGATCAGGGACCGCGTGGCTCACATGGAGTTCTGCTACCAGGAGCTCTGCCAGCTCGCGGCCGAGCGCCGCGCGCGCCTCGAGGAGTCCCGGCGCCTCTGGAAATTCTTCTGGGAGATGGCTGAAGAGGAAGGCTGGATCAGGGAGAAGGAGCAGATCCTGTCATCTGATGACTACGGCAAGGACCTAACCAGTGTCGTCCGACTCTTGAGCAAGCACAAGGCGTTTGAGGACGAGATGAGCGGCCGCAGCGGCCACTTTCAGCAGGCGATAAAAGAAGGTGAAGACATGATCGCGGAAGAGCATTTTGGGTCTGAGAAGATCAGAGAAAGAATTAAGGATATCCGGGAGCAGTGGGCTAACCTGGAGCAGTTATCTGCCATTAGGAAGAAGCGGCTGGAGGAAGCCTCTCTCCTTCACCAGTTCCAGGCTGACGCTGACGATATTGATGCATGGATGTTGGACATCCTCAAGATTGTCTCCAGCAACGATGTTGGCCACGATGAATATTCCACTCAGTCCTTGGTGAAGAAACACAAAGACGTGGCTGAAGAGATTGCGAGCTACCGGCCCACCATCGACTCTCTTCATGAGCAGGCCAAGGCCCTGCCGCAGGAGCACGCCGAGTCTCCGGACGTGCAGGGCAGGCTGTCGGGCATTGAGGAGAGGTACAAAGAGGTGGCTGAGCTGACCCGACTGCGGAAACAGGCCCTGCAGGATACCCTCGCTCTCTACAAGATGTTCAGTGAGGCAGATGCTTGTGAACTTTGGATCGACGAAAAGGAGAAGTGGCTGAATAATATGCAGATTCCAGAGAAGCTGGAGGACCTGGAAGTGATCCAGCACAGGTGAGAGTGCCTTTACCAGGAAGTTTGGGGAATATTGGGTGGAAGTGTTTTTTACCCCAGCTACCTTTCTCAGCTTGCCTGTGGCTCAGATTCTCTAATGCCTGGGGGATCTTGTGTTTGTTTGTTTTCCCCCACTCCAGGTTTGAAAGCTTGGAGCCAGAAATGAACAACCAGGCATCCCGTGTGGCCGTGGTGAACCAGATTGCCAGGCAGCTGATGCACAGCGGCCACCCTGGGGAGAAGATCAAAGCACAGCAAGATAAACTCAACACAAGGTAAGCGAAAGCCTCGTGCTCAGGAACATCACACCAGCTGGAACAAGTATGGTGGGGTCATTTGTTTTTCTTAAGTAGGCTTTTTTAAGATATTCTGATGCTGTTACCTGAAGTATCTTCAAGGTAGGCCTTTAAAGCTTCAAAGGGAAAGAGTTGTGCCTTTCAAATACTTGATTATCAGGTGGAGTTTTGCTCTTGATTTAATCAAGTCTTGAATGTGTCAGTACCTTGTTTTGAGAGCTGGAAATTGACTGTAATAATTACTATGATAAAAAAGAAATCAATGTAGTTTTGTGTAAACTGCCTCATTTTTTAGCTTCAGAATAAGCCAAGGGAGTGTGAAAAGTTTATGTAACTGCCAATTTTTCACTTGAGGGAAAAATTATACTCAGTGTGCTGGTACTTGTCACATTCTAATACGCACCATATCTGGGTTAATGATTGCTTTGCTAGAAATACTGATGGTGTGGGAAGGACTGAGAAAACCCTGAGTCCTGGATTTACCAAGCTGGTGAGAGCAGCTGCTCACTCAGCAATGCTGCCAGATCCTTTTCCCACAAATCTCAATTTCTCTTCTCTGCTCTCCTCACGCATTTCAGGTGGAGCCAGTTCAGAGAACTGGTAGATAGGAAGAAGGATGCTCTGCTGTCTGCTCTGAGTATCCAGAACTACCATCTTGAATGTAATGAAACCAAATCCTGGATCAGGGAAAAGACCAAAGTGATTGAATCCACACAAGACCTGGGTAACGACCTGGCTGGAGTGATGGCCTTGCAGAGGAAGCTGACGGGCATGGAACGGGACCTGGTGGCCATCGAAGCCAAGCTCAGTGACCTGCAAAAGGAGGCAGAGAAATTGGAATCAGAGCACCCTGACCAAGCACAAGCCATCCTCTCACGGCTTGCAGAGATCAATGATGTGTGGGAGGAAATGAAGACCACCCTGAAGAACCGGGAAGAGTCCCTGGGAGAGGCCAGCAAGCTGCAGCAGTTCCTGAGAGATCTGGATGACTTCCAGTCCTGGCTCTCCAGAACACAGACTGCAATTGCCTCCGAAGATATGCCCAACACCCTGACAGAGGCTGAGAAGCTGCTCACTCAGCACGAGAATATCAAGAATGAGATCAACAACTACGAGGAAGATTATCAGAAGATGAGGGACATGGGTGAGATGGTGACACAAGGGCAAACTGATGCTCAGTACATGTTCCTACGCCAGCGCCTCCAGGCTTTGGACACCGGCTGGAATGAGCTTCACAAAATGTGGGAGAACAGGCAAAATCTCCTTTCCCAGTCCCATGCCTACCAGCTGTTTCTGAGAGACACCAAGCAGGCAGAAGCTTTCCTTAATAACCAGGCAAGTGGTCAAGATATACCTAACTTCATTTCTGCAGGTTAGCACTGTGTGCTGCAAGCAATTAACAGGCAAAGTCTATTGGCAGGAGAGCCACAAGCAGACAAATTGCCCTTTTCTAATTATATTTTACTTCAGACTGTTCTGAGGAGATGTCTGCTGTTGGAGCAGCAGCATAGCCTGAGTGTAACAATTTTCTCTCTGATTTCTTTAATCCCAGGAGTATGTTCTGGCGCACACAGAGATGCCAACTACCTTGGAAGGAGCAGAAGCTGCTATTAAAAAGCAGGAGGATTTCATGACCACCATGGATGCCAATGAAGAAAAGATCAATGCAGTTGTGGAGACAGGCAGGAGGCTCGTTAGTGATGGGAACATTAACTCTGATAAAATCCAAGAGAAAGTGGACTCTATTGATGACAGGTAAGGGCAGAACAATGGGACAATGTGGCTGTTCCTCCTTTCATTCTGTTCTCTGAGAGATGCCCTTTTTACCAGGATTCAAAGGCAAAGTAACAGCTTAGAAAATGTCTGTTCCAGACTGTTTTGTCTCGTGGAAAAATAGGAACTGTCATGTTTCAAGAATGTGCCAGGCAAATCTTAGTTAAACAATACCTCTCCCACTTTCTGGAGGCTTGGTAGGTAATGAGCTCCCTACCCGGAATTTGGCTGTGGAGTGTTGCTGTGTAGTTCTTGGACTGTGAGCAGACTTGATGCTGTGCTGGGAGCTGTAGCAATTGGCTGTGTCTGGTTCCACAAGTCTCAGTTTCCTCTGCTGCCCCCAAGCTGGTGTAGTTACAGTAATGTGTTCCTGTCCTTCCTCTGTTGAAGGAATGTGGCTCTTCAAGGGTGTAATTGGCATTGCATCCACCCCACTCGCTCGACTTTGATCGCCTCTTCCAGCTTGTCTGGCCCCTCTGAGATCAGATTAGGAGGCACTGCTACAGTGTGTCTTTCATCCCAGAACAAGTCCTTTGCTTTCTCTCGCTGGCTGTGCCACGATGCTATAGAACATTAAAAGTTTCTTTTCCTTTGAAACCCAAATGTTCAGTTTTGATGGCTGTTGTTCTTTTTGCTTTTGGTTTGGACAACAGTGGAGTCTTCCAAGGCACGGTGAGTATCAGAACACAGCAGTGAGCTGTGAAATGTCACTGATGACTCTCCCATCAGACTTGCATCCCCTCACAGCTGGTAAGCTCAGAGTTCTCCAGGTGCCTTCATCTCCAAGAAGAAACTGCACTGAAGTAGATCGGAAAATGTTTGGGCAAGGATGTCCCACTGTGTGTGCACCCACTTTAGCCTCATTGGCTTCAGGGAAGGCAGCTCTTCCTGTTCCAAGAGCCTGCTGAGGGCCTCTGACAGCTGAACCCCTAGGGTACCCCATGCTTCCATTCTCTCTCTCACCAGCTTGGCTCTAGATCCCAGAGAGGATCTGCAAAGGCCAGGAAGAGGAGATTATGTGAAAGCAATCAAAGGGACAATTAGGAGAGTGGTTTTCCTTATTTACCCTCTCTAAGGGTCCTCTACTCTTAAGTTTTCCCATCCACTTAGGAAAGCAGAAGAGTTCAATCCCAGCCTTCTGGTCAGGTGTCCTCTTTCTGCAGCTTTTGGCATATTAAAAGAAAGCATGCGAGGATATCATAGCAAATGGCCAGCTGCACCTTGCAGCCCTGTCTGAAGTGGCTGCAGTGGGAGACAGCTCTGCAGAAGCTCTGGTGCTGCCACCCCAGTGCAGCTGCTCCTCTGTGCCCCACTGTCCCTGCTGTCCTGCCCAGGGGACGTGTGCTGGAGTTCCTACTGGAACTGAGCATTTCCTCAATCCCAGAGCTATTTCTGCCGAGCGCTGCAAACACCATCCTGTGTGCTGCTATCCAGGAAATCCCTGTGACTGCTCCCCGAGTCTGGGGGGCTGATAAGGCTCCAGAACAAAGCCCTGGGGCTGCCTGCACTGGGAGGGGTAGCAAAGGAAGCCTCTTTGCTTTCACAAAAAGTGGCTCTCCCAGCCGAGCTCCACCTGGATGTCTAACAAAGGAGCAAACAAACAAGCACAAATATGTGCAGTGGCTCCATCCTTCCCATAGGGAGCTCTTTGTAGTTTCTGGTATTGTTCAGAGCAGGTTTTGCAGTTGTGCTCTCGAGCTGTTCCTGAGGAGACCCCACTGGCCCTGGTGCAGCAGGCAGGCCCTGCTCTGGGATGGTTCCCATCTCAGTGGGGATGGCACAAGGGGGAGCAAAGTGCAATAGGAAAGGAACACTTCAGCACAACCTTTTAGTGCAGTTCACAAGCAGGAATGAACAGGCATAAGGACATGGAGTAAGGGTGAGCAAGGAGAAGGTGAGTTTGCATCAAGCTATCACCAGCTGGCTTTTCCAGCTGGGGAAGAAGCTGGTCTCTCTGGGCAGCTCTCCCTGCTTGGGTGACTTCTGCTGCTCTGAAGCATTTTCTCCTCCATTTTCTCTTGGAAGAATGTTGGGGAGCTGCCCCTCTCCATGTGCCTGCTCATGGCCTCTGATTCTGCAAGGGAGATTTAGTCTAAAGAGAGGGGCAGATCTGGCACAAGTTGTGATCTGAGCCTCTTTTGCATCTACTTTTATATTTGTGCAACTTTCTGCTCAACAGAGAACAGAAGTAAGTTTTGTTCTTGCCCATTCAGAAGGGAGAGTGCCTCGTTTGCTGGAGCAATGAAAGAAGCTAAAACTGCCTTTCATATATCTCAGGATTCCTAGCAGGCAGCTGCATTCACACCACGAGTAAGATTTATTATTTCTGCACAGGCTTTGAAACCCACAGGCTTACAGTTAAACCACAAGTGGTTTTGTCAGTTTTCAGCACTGTCAGCATTCTCAGGGGCCTCTCGGAGTCAGCTTGGGGACACCGGGCAAATTCTGGAATAATTGGTGTCAGATACCTCCTTGTGCTGAACAGATCTTACACTTATGGTGTAAGTCATATGTGTGACAGAATTGAAAGCCATTATAAGCAACTGGAGTCTGCAGAGCAAGACTTCCACTCTATTCTTCTTCCACAAACTGTTCTAGCAAATTAGTTAGAAGCAATCATTGACAACCTTAAGTGTGAATTCTTTAAAAGAATTTAGGGATATTTGAACAAGGAGTTAATAATATTTAGGTACAGCTAGTCTGGAGCAGGAGAACAGACTAAATGACTACTTAAAATCCTTTATTGCCATAAAAAAGCCAGTGATGAAAACACAGGAATTCCTGTCTGTTCCAGCAGTGCCCATCCTCAAAATGCTTCTATTTTGTTATGGTTCAGCCCTGTTCGTCAGAGAAAACTCATTGTCCAGTCTCACTCCAGGTCATCTTGAACAAAACAGCCTTGTACAGTTACATAGCTCTAAGCACCAAAGATCATATTTGTTATGCTATGGCATCATCTGTTTGATATCCCTGCATGGTTTCCTTCAAAGTCCTTCTACTCAGTACTTGCAACACTCCACGGGAGATACTTTTATTAGTTTTTTAAAATTTGGGTTTTCTCAACAGAAGAACTTCTGTACCTATCTTAAATCTGTTCAAGCACCGTGAAAGTTCTCCTTTAAACTTCATAACTCGTGTCCTCTCCAGACTACATGAGTCTGTAATGTAATCTCTGAAATCAGCCTGATAAAATCACCTGAGCAGTTCTTTGCTTCATTTTAACAGCCTGAGTAATGCAGTGTGTTTGCCCAGGCATATAAAAACCTGCCAAGAAAGAGTGGAATCAAACCCAGGGATGTTTGCCTCATTAGAGAGGTTTTTCCTAAGGCACAGTTTGTGTCTTTTCCTTTGTGTTCTCTCTGTCAGAACTTCAGCCTCACCTGGGCTGGGACTCCAGGCTCTTGCTTTGATGGTTCCACGTGTCTTCCTTGCCATGCAATCTAGAAATCATTTTCTTGACTGCACCTATAGAGATGCTGCTTGCCTTGTTGGTTGGAGGCAGCTCTTGAGGCCAAAGAGAAGCAAACTGTAGTCCTGTAAAGGGTTTTCTCCTATTCCTTTGCCTACAGACCTTTTGCTTTTACAGAAAATGTATCTCCAAGTATTCCTTGTGTTTTTGAAGTCACTAAATTGGTGCCAGAGAGCTTGCTGTGGTAACTTACTGCCGACCAGGAAAAATGGTGTCATAATCCAGTTGTCATCAACATGTAATTTATGGTCCTCTGGGGTATCATGAGTCTCTGGAGATCTCCACTAACATGGATTTATTTAGCTTTTGCTAGCATGTGCTGAGCTCATCTTATAAATTGCCACCCTTTAAAATAATTTCCATCTCTCAATCCATATTTATCTTATTACAAACGGCAGCAATATTTCACTTTAAACCCCTGCACAGTGCAATAGGAATGAGCAGTAAATAAAAATTATCTTCTTTACTCTGTCTCTTCCTTGTAAATTGCCTCATAAATAATGAAAGCATGGAAGGACAGGGATAACTGCTCCAAATGAAGCATTTTTAAAAATGCCCAGAGGTACCTTGGGAATCAGCCCCATTCCATTTGAAGGACCCACCACAACCTCTGGGACTGCCAGCATGACAAATCCCTCAAGGGGCAAACAGTGCTGAATCAAATTAGGGCTTCTGGATTAACCTTCCCTTCTCTTCTGGCTGCTCTGAAACACTCTGAAAAATATGTCCCAAGTGCATAAAGCTTCTGTGTGCAGAACCACACAGGGGTGGTTAAACACAGCCTTGGGGAGGTTCTGTGGCCCAGCTCAGCTGTGAGCAGGACAAGGAGGGGCTGAAGGTTTTTACAAAGAGCATTCCAGCAGGTGCACCCTGCAAGTGGCACAGCCTCTTCTCGCTGCTGCAAGTTGCAGCTTTCTTATGTTTTTTGGCCAACAGCCTGAACTGCTCCTGGGGTCTTGAAATGAGTGGGCCAAATTCTGTCCATCACACGTGGTGCAACCCTGCTGACTTCAGAATGTTCTCTGTGTATTTAACAGGTCACAAAAACAAGGAGATGCTGAACTTCAGCGAGCCCATTAGATTACACACTCCAAAATGTCCTTTGAAAGGCAGCAAAGGACACTCACCACAAATTTACCAGTACCTGTAGTCCAAAGAAGCTCCAGAAACCAATAGTGACAGTTTTTAATAAATGCCTGTTTCATTTCCTTTCTCTATTGTTGTTTTTTTCCTGACCAGACATAGGAAGAACCGTGAAGCAGCCAGTGAGCTTCTGATGAGACTGAAAGATAACAGGGATCTCCAAAAGTTTCTTCAGGATTGCCAAGAGGTAAATCATGCCCTTTCACTTTTATTGCTGAAAGCTGCATCCTGCAGAAGAGCATTCTTACTCCGTATTTTATGAGGACTGAGGAATGCTCAGTCATCCAGTAGTATTTAGCATGGAGTAAACATGAAAAAAGCCTCTGACCATACCACTGCAAAAAAGAATGTTTGCTTTTTTTTCTCATGAACCAGATCTTTTGTCATATAAGCTAAAGACATAGAAAACTGTCAAAAGCAGTGAAGATTTTCTGCTGTGACAGAAATTACAGCCATGTGGAATGTGGTGGGACTAGCAGTGCACTTACTAAGAGTTTTGTCTACAGCTGTACAGATGTATGTGGGCTGGTGCAGGGGACTTCAAGTGATTCCCAGCAAACATTAGTCAGAAGAATAGGAGGTTAAGAATAAAAAAGGAGCAAGATTAAGCTGTGTCATTTATGTGTGATTTACCTGATGGTTTACATGTGTTTAAAATCGTTAAGTATTATAACATTTGAAAAAAGAAATTCTTTCCAGATTTTCTAGTCACTTACATAGACTGTTTACACTGAAGACAGCATTTCAAAGTTTGGAATGCTCTTGTTCCTAGCACAAGGAATTAATCAAGTAATTTTCAGGTTATTTCATGGAGTTCTGGCAGATAATAAAGAGCTTTGCTTGTGAGTTTTGATCATAAACTGGGCAAGTGGTATTTGCTGCTTGGTTGCCTGGATTCAATCTGTTTCCCAGCATTGCATAACCTGTCCATGAGCTTGCCTTCAATTGCTCCTCCCTTGGTAGTTAAAACATGACAGATTAGCAAAAATTCTGCTGTTATTAGCAGCAGCTTCTTCCTTCCTCTGTGACAGCTCTGGTACAAAGATCCCCTGGCTCTCGGGGCTCTCCTGGCCTCAAGTGTCAGTGTGGGTGTGTTCCCTAGGACCTGGTTTTCCCCCTATATCACTGGAAGAAAAGGGAAAGCATAAAAGCTCCAGTGTTGGCTGCCTGAATGCCTTTCCTCTCCCTTGTTTCTCTCCAGCCATTAAAACGTGGATGTCTCGACTGCACGGTTCACAGACAAACTTACAATTACCCAAATGTCAGGGATTTCTCCAGTCCTCTCTGAGAGGACGTTAGCTTTGGTGCTAATTGAAGGGCTGTTTCCTGAGAAAACTTGGAATTTATGGCAGGGCCTGCTGACACCTCCACTGGGCTGGGAGGTTTGTGATGGAGCAGCACTGTCCTGTGGGGTGGAAGGGAGCCAAGGCAACACCTCCCCCTTGGCTTTTTCCTCAGCGCTGCCTGTGAAGCTGGGAATTGTGAGGGAGCAGCTTGGAGCCAGTCCCCACTTCACCCAGCAATGATCCTTTGGCCTTCCTGCCTGCTGCTGCCTTGGAGACAGTTTCCCATCTGTGTGTAAGCTGAGGAAAGGCAGAATGTTTTCTGCAGCCCCTCCCTTCCCAGGGAGAGCCACGCTGTCACTGTCACCCCGTGCTGAGGTGTTTGAGAGTGTGGCCTCCTGCCCTCGCTCCTTCCTGCAGAGCCAGGCACTCCAGAGCAGTGGGATCAGGCTCCTCACAGCAGCCCAGCAGTGACAAACCCTGCTCTGGGATCCCAGGCGAAGGAAAACAGCAGATTTTGTTGTGAAGAGTCAGAAACACTTTCCTGGGGCATGCTCTTCTGACTGTTTCTTGCACTCATCAGTATAATTGTTAAATAAATTTGCTGAGTGAATGAAACAGTGACAGCAGAGAGCCTTGAGTGGAGGAGATGTGATAAGTGTTGCCATTTAGTTTTTCTTAGCTCACCTTTGAGGAGTTTACAGCTGACCTTGCCTCTGAGTGCTTGGAAGTGCTACCACTGTCTGAGCTCATTTCTCCAGGGACTTGATGAAAGCTCTTGGCAAGACTCTGCTCTCTGAAGTTTCTGTCCCAGAGTGTGCTGGCAGGATTTGCCATGGGAGCCTCCCTGCAGGACGGGCTGGCAGCTTGGCTGCTGGCAGTCAGGGAAGTGCAGCAGCACTCAGAGCCCTTTCCCCTTGCCTTGCTGTGCCCCAGGCTCACAAGGGTTTGTCTCTGCATTTCCCTTCCTTCCTGCCGGGTTGGCACTGCAGAGTGGCAGCCAAGAGCAGGAACAGGGGCCTGTGTGCAGGTGCAAAGGGTGGGAGAAAATCTCATCCTCTTCTGGCCTTAACAACTTCTGGAGAAGTAAATACTCCAAGTGTCATTTTGAGGCAATTTAGGGAGCTGTATTATTTTCTGAAAATCTACTTCCACACTCAAGGTACTGACTTTTAGAGACTGTAGTGGTTGCAAAACCCAGATTTTAGCAGTGAGCCTTTAAGTACTTTCTCTGCATTTCTTTGCTCTGAGGGGTTTATCCCAACAGGCCCTGGCTGTGAACCACATGTTGTCCCTGTCTTGCCTTCCCCCAGCTGGTAACAGGAATGATCCAGCCTCTTCTTGGGAAGCACTTTTAAATCCCCAGAAGCCTTAATGCTGTGGCTGAGTAAAAGCAAACAGTGAAAGCCAAGCAGTGCAATTTGCAGAGCAGAGCAGCTGTCTCCTCCCCAGACAGGCAGGAGTAAAACCACTAATTCTGGGCTATATCCTAATCTCCATGTAGCCTTTGACTGTTCAGCAGCACAGTAGCCTGTTCTAATGTAAACTTCTGCCTAGAGAGCTCTTTACTCAGGTGAGCGTTTTCTGTTTGGACTTGATGGGAAGATCCAATGAGGAGTTTCTCTGATTGCTCTGATAAGTTTTCCCTTTTTGGGTAGGAGTGCATTTAAGGGACAAATGAAATGTTAAGGAGCAGTTGAAAAGAGGCTCATGAGTGATCAATGGAATTTATTGCCCTGTGTCCTGAGCACACAGCAGAGGCCTCTGTTCCTCTTCCTTTTGGGCTGCTTGCTCACCCAAGTGCTGTGCTAGGAACCAAGCTGAGATTTGTTTTGACATTTTCCGCTCTAAATATGCAGAAAATGGACCTTTTCAAATTCTATAAACATTCCTGTGAATGTGGTTTTTATCCACACCTCAGGGATAGATGAAGCAGTCAGACTCACCCTGGGAGGAAATGTGATTTTGGCTGCTAGGATCATTTTCACATTCCATTTGCACTTGGCAAATCAACTGTCTCTTAAAGTATTGGTTTTCTCCAGTGGTGATATGGAAATTGTCCCCAGTGCCTTTGTATTTGCTGAAAATCAGACTGAAAACTGTCTTGGATTTTATATAATAGGAAAAGGAAAATCTCCAGTACCAAAACACTCCTGGAAATGGGATAAATAAACCAATTACTTATGTAAACCTGTACAGAGAAAAGACTGAGGGGAAAAGGTACAAATGCGCTGTGAATTAATGGTACAAAACCATCTCTAACAACCTCCACAAAACCATCTGACCAATCAGTAGGGCATGAGCTGGGTGGGACCTGTGTGTTTGATTTTGCTTATCACAGAGGTGATTCCTTTCTGCTTGAATCAAGGGTTATTTATGCGCTGGAGATGGATGTTAGAATTGAATTGTTAAAGAGGCAGATCCTTGACTGACCTTGAGTAAATCCCTGAGTAAGAGCAGCCTCTGCATCTCACACAACTCTTCTGTAGAGGCATCTCTTGATCCTTGATCTGGAGGCATTTGGCATTGTTTCACACCAGGAATGTTTCCTCACACCCCCATGTGTTTTCCTTTGCAGCTCTCCCTCTGGATCAATGAGAAGATGCTCACAGCCCAGGATATGTCCTATGATGAGGCGAGGAACTTGCACAGCAAGTGGCTGAAGCATCAGGCATTCATGGCAGAGCTTGCATCCAACAAAGAGTGGCTGGAGAAGATTGAAAAGGTAAGTAAAGAACACGTGGAAAATGCCCTTATCTTTGTCCAGGGTGGTTGTGCACAGAGATGGGATCTGCTCCTCTGCAGAACTGGTCCTTAAATCACCCCACAGCTAAGGCAAAAGGAGATTTCTGATGCATTGTGTCTCCATCCAACCAGTTTTATTCCTCACTGATGTTAAAAGTCTTTTATCCAAGACATTCACCCAGACATTGGCTAAAGTGCCAGTTTAGTTTTGTCTAGTCTTTCCTATCTGCCAGAAGGAAGGCACAGCCTAAATTTCATACCCAAAGGGTAAGTGGGGCAAATGTTGGGATTTGAGCCAATGAAGTAGAAGCACTTCCCAGGAAATAACAGAATATGGGCAATAGCTGAGTTTATTCTTCTGTGCTGCTAAGCTGGCTTTCATTCATTCAGAACTATAACCAAGCTGCCTTTCCCCATGAAAAGTAGGGCATGAGGTAAAGAACATCCAGTTTTGTGATTAATTAAGATTCACAGCTTTGTATCAAGTTTTTTGAAGCCTTAATACACTGTGATGAGCTGTACTTCCCCCCCTCATTTCTCCTGGAGCTCTGGAGCACTGAGGAGTCTCCTCTTTAGCTCTGACAGTAGGTTTCTGTTCAGTGTAAGTTACCTTAATTGCTCATTTCCTCTCCCGCTTTGGCACTCCATATCCCATTAGAGGCTTTTCTGTGATCTACAAATAGCAATACCCATTAATGGTGTAATTAGAAGGCTGCTCTCAGTACTGGAAGTTCCTTTTTAGTGATGCTAATACATCCTTCTCCTTTGCCTCTGAGAAATCAGATTGCAGCAAAGGACCAGGGTTGTGTACAGAGTTGTGACAGTCCCTGGATTAACATCCATGTGGAATGTGCTGGGTTGGGGCAGCATTCCCATCTGCACCCAGCTGAAGAGATAGATTGGAGTAAGCAGAATAAAGACAGTATTTCCCAGCATTGTGCTGTGTGTTCATGGCTCTCTGGTGATGTGGGCCCCAGGAGCTGGGCCTCAGGAAAGGCAGTGTGTGCACTCCAGCTCCCTGCTCACCCTGCCTGAGCCATGGCCCCAGGAGCTCCCTTTGGGGAACACGTGCAGTGGAGAAGGGAAAGGAGGCGTTCCTTGACGTTCCCATTGCTAAAAACCCCTCTTCCAGGCAGCAGAGGGACCTGATGTTCTGGAAGGAGTCACTGGATAATTTGAGATAGAAAATGAGTGGCTGATACTGCCAGCAGATGAGGAATCCTGAGTGCTTATTAATCAGGATAATTGCCCTAACGGACTGTGAGCACTCCTGAGGAGGTACCATTGGGTTGTTCTTTCCTTGCAGGAGGGAATGCAGCTCATTGCAGAGAAGCCAGAGACTGAGGCCGTGGTGAAGGAGAAGCTGACAGGTCTCCACCAAATGTGGGACGAGCTGGAATCCACCACCCAGACCAAGGCTCAGCGTCTCTTCGATGCAAACAAGGCAGAGCTTTTCACCCAGAGCTGTGCAGACCTGGATAAGTGGCTGAATGGTCTGGAGAGCCAAATCCAGTCGGATGACTACGGAAAGGATCTCACCAGTGTCAACATCCTGTTGAAGAAGCAGCAGGTAAATAGAGCATGGGGTGCAGTGGGCAGGCAGCAGATAGCTGCACTCAAAGAAACAGGCAGGGCAGGCTTTCAGTTTAGAAAAAAACAGCTTTTCTTTCTTCCTGTTCTTTCATGTATCTTTAAGAAGAACAAGAAATTCATCCAGCAACAAATCAGACAATAATTATTAACATGGTAAATCCTCACTGACCAGCATCTGTTCTCCCCTCTGAGAAGCTGTTGATGTGCCCTAACTGTATGAACAGCTTCCATCCCGGTTTTCAGCACCTTTTTGCCATGTTTCTGTTTAGATGCTGGAGAATCAAATGGATGTCCGTAAGAAGGAGATAGAGGAGCTGCAAAGCCAGGCAAGGGCTTTGAGCCAAGAGGGCAAGAGCACAGATGAAGTCGATGGCAAACGCCTTACTGTAGAAAAGAAATTCTTGGAGCTGCTGGAGCCTTTGAATGAGAGAAAGGCCAACCTGCTGGCCTCCAAAGAGATCCACCAGTTCAACCGCGACGTGGAAGACGAAATTGTGAGTATCAAAGAAATCCCATTCCCCAGCCAACAGGAAAATGTTGGAATGCTGCAGCTTGTGTGCACCAGCCTCTGCCGCCCCAACTGTGTCAAATAATGTGTACTCCTCTCTCTTTCAGTTGTGGGTCGGAGAAAGGATGCCCATAGCTACATCTACTGATCATGGACACAACCTCCAGACTGTGCAGTTGTTAATAAAGAAAAATCAGGTAAGTAGGTGTTGTTAGAGCTCCATACCTGCTATTTCTCCTTAGTGCTGACTAATTTGGGAAGGAAATGTTTGAGGTAAAACAATAGGTGCTGTGGTGTGACCACACAGCCCCAAGTTGTCCGCATGAGCTAATGGTGTGTGTTTTGGTGCCTCCCTGACTTGTATTCCCTTTCCATTTGTGCATTGTCTCATCAGTCAATTTTCTCCCACGCAGACCCTTCAGAAAGAAATCCAGGGCCACCAGCCTCGTATCGATGACATTTTCGAGAGGAGTCAGAACATTATCACAGAGAGCAGCCCCAATGCTGAGGTCATTCAGCAGAGGCTTGCAGACCTGAAGCAGCTGTGGAGCCTCCTCATCGAGGAGACGGAGAAGCGCCACAAGCGCCTGGAGGAGTCTCACAGGGCTCAGCAGTATTACTTCGATGCAGCCGAGGCCGAGGCCTGGATGAGTGAGCAGGAGCTCTACATGATGTCAGAAGAGAAAGCCAAGGTGAGCAGCTCCTCAGTGACGCTACTTTGGCCCTAATTGCTTTGCTGGAGGGAGGCAGGTGACATAATTTAATGTGGCACTGTGGAATGGTGACATAAGCAAATTTAACCTCCTGCTGAAGCCTCGAGTGATCATGTAGAGCTTCTGTCTGTTCTGACATCTCTGAGAGTGTGCAGGATAGGCTGTGCTCTATGGAACCAGGGAAGCAACTCTGTGCCTGCCTTCACTGCAAGGTCAGGATTGCCAGCGTGGTCCAGTTTTCTGCTAGTTTTGAATGACAGCACAAAGCACCTGGCAGTGAAACGGGGCCTGGTGGTCAGGCAGCTGCTACCATTGTCCCCAGCCTTGACTCCCAGTGACCACCAGCTTTGACTCCAGCTTCAGACCATACCAAAGAGAATGTCAGTTCCTGTTTTCTGAGGAGCTGTTAGTGCTGGAGCTTGATATCGACATAAATGCATCACGTTTCCAGCCCTGGTGAAATAAAGTTCAGCTTTGTATCAGGAGAACACATTCCACAGGTGTTCAGGCTCCAGTTAAAAATGGCTTGTTTTCTTTTTTATCCATTGCAGATAGCTCACTATGCAAAATATTGTATTGGAAAGATTTATTGGCGATATCAGTTAACACTGAGATTAGGGGGCTGTTTTTCTTAGCTGTAACAGTGCATAAAATGTTTTGATTGGAACTTCTCCAGACACGTTGGTGGACAATCCATTGGCATGGACTGTGTAGGATTTCTTTTCTTTGCCCCATGCTGTTGTTGAGATGCCTGACAAGTGGTGTGTCTTAATCTGTTCCAAGTTTCTGAGTCCTGCACCAGTGCTGCGGAAACACATAAAAAGCTTCACAGAAGAGGAAGCTCAACATGCTCAATGCCCAGCTAATGTAATTCTGTTCTGCACCCCAGAGGGGCTGATGCATTATCTCTTTCACTCGTTGTTTTACTGTGATATCAACTGTTCTATATCATTGGCAGAAGGACTTGTCTTCAAGCTGTACTTGGGAGCAGCTCCTTATAATTCTTCCTGTCATTTTCTGTCACCTTTATAGGATGAACAGAGTGCAGTGTCCATGCTGAAGAAACACCAGATTTTGGAACAAGCTGTAGAAGATTATGCTGAAACTGTGCACCAGCTTTCAAAGACCAGCAGAACTTTGGTGGCAGATAATCACCCAGAAAGGTATTAACTGCCATTTTTAATGGGATCATGAGTTCTTTTAGTAATTCAGTCCCTTCTGACACACAAACACCACAGCAGAGAGTAAGTAGCCCAGAGTCCCATAGAGAGGAAGAGGAGTTCAGTCTCACTCAATCCAAGGTGTCTGTTGGACCATCCTGATTTGGCCAGAGACAGGGTCAGTATGTGCAGCTGCTGATTTCTGGTGGTTCTGGACACCTGGAATACCTGTCTGCTGTGTTCCCTGTGCAGGCTGCAGTGGCAGGATAGGTCTGCCAGCACTGCTGAACCCTCACAGAGGCAGAGCAGTCCTCAGGCCAAGGTCCAGATCTGCCCTTCCAACCAACTTTAATGTCCAGCAGAGAAGGTCACTGTCATTAATGCTCCCCAAGATCTGCCTCTTCTCTTTGAGATTCTAGCAGAATCAGAGCCTGGAACCAGATGCTTTAAACATGGGTACATGAACATCTTACTTTTGGTAGATTTGTCTCATCTTTCGTAAATGGCTTTCCCTGGGGGAGAGCTCAGGCAGCTTAAGAACCATTTTGCTGTAAGAGCTGCAGCTCAGCAGACAGAATTTTCGACTGGCTTCAGCTGCAAGGCTGATTCCACTCTGAGGCTGATGGATTTAACTGCTCAGCCTGCACAGGCTGGAAGGTGGCACTGACCTAGGACAGGCACACTCTGCCTCTGGTGGCAGGTTGTTATTTAACTCTAAAGCACTCTCTTGTGGTCATGATTGCTTCTGATGAGAGCAGATTTCCTGGCTGAACTGTCTGAGTGCTGGAGTAACATCAGCAGCTTTACACGGCAGATGGAAGGCACTGAGAGCACTGTGTGGCTCAGACAAAATAAAGGCAAAAGATATAGCAAGTAGAAATATTCATCCCTTGTGCAAATGCTGAGCTTTAAGGGGTGAGAAACCCATGAGTGCTTCTGAACTCTGAAGCAGAGTTTACCTGAAAAGAAACTGCTCCCTGCCTCAGCAGCTCAGATCCTGCCTATAGCTTTGGGAGAAGACTCTGGTGTGATCTGTCCAGGAAAGTGGAGAGCTGGATTCCAGCTCCTCTCTCTAAAGCCAGGGGTTTGCAGGACAGACAAGCTTCCCAGCTATTGCTCACCTTGGTCTAGCATGTCCAAGTCAGATTCCAGCCTGCAGCAGGCATGCATTCCATGGATTAAATCCCCCAAGTGACTTTTATCCCTTGCAGTTTCCCCTTTGGTTGTGCTTGAGAGGGCAGTGCAGGCTCAGTGCTGTTTGGTTTTCCAGCGAGCGCATCAGCATGCGCCAGTCCAAGGTGGACAAGCTCTACGCAGGCCTGAAGGACCTCGCTGAGGAGAGGAGGGGCAAGCTGGACGAGAGGCACCGGCTGTTCCAGCTCAACCGCGAGGTGGATGACCTGGAGCAGTGGATCGCAGAGAGGGAGGTGGTGGCAGGGTCCCACGAGCTGGGCCAGGACTATGAGCACGTCACGGTGAGTGCTTGCAGGGGCCCGTGTGGGTGGCTCGGCTCGCTCAGGTCTCCGTAGCCACGGCTGCATGAGGCTCTGTCTGTGCTCTCAGATGCTGCAGGAGCGGTTCCGGGAGTTCGCCCGCGACACCGGGAACATCGGGCAGGAGCGCGTGGACACTGTGAACCACATGGCCGATGAACTCATCAACTCCGGCCACTCGGACGCCGCCACCATCGCCGAGTGGAAGGACGGGCTCAACGAGGCCTGGGCCGATCTCCTGGAGCTCATCGACACGAGAACACAGATCCTCGCAGCCTCTTACGAACTGCACAAATTCTACCACGATGCCAAGGAGATCTTGGGACGTATCCAAGACAAGCATAAGAAACTGCCCGAGGAGCTTGGTAGAGACCAAAACACAGTGGAAACACTACAGAGAATGCACACGACGTTTGAGCACGATATCCAGGCCCTGGGCACCCAGGTGTGTGGCAGGTGAACTGGGGGTGTGGGAGCCTGAGCTGCACGGTTTGCTGCTGCCCTTGGCCCCTCTGTGGCTGGGAGACAGAGTGCTGCCAGCTGCTTGTGGGAATAACCTCACCTGCATCCTTTCCTTATCTGTGTCTGCTGCTCTGACATTGCACTTGGTTGCTTATCTGAAGTAGCAATCTGTAAGTACACGGGCTTCTGAACATGTTGGCAATTGCTGGATGTTATTCCATTTCCTGTTCTTGGCTGAAGAAGAAATGGGAAAGGCAGAGAGCTTCTGTATTGACTCACAGTACAAAATGTGAAGGAACGCATAAGCCTGGTTGGCTTTTTGAGGTTGGGTTTTATTTTGGTTGGTCAGTTTAGTTATTGTGTTTTTGAAAAGCCCCAATCAAACTCTTTGTGCCAGACACTGTTTATTTTTCCTTTCTGAAGACCTACACAGAGGCTTTCTGACTTGGTTATGAACCTGGGCATTCTGAATTAAATATGGCCTTTCCTGGTGCTTCCTAAGAGCAAAAGAGATTTAAAATTCACAGTTCAGGCCAAGATTTTTGAAACCATCCAAACTGTATGAAATTCTGAATCTTTTGAAGCCAAGGTGTGCCAAGCAGAAAGGTGGCAGCTTCTCACACAGCACAGGGGGGATTCTAAATCAAAATACGACAGTCAGCTGCCACAAGGAGAATTTGGGACGGCAAAAAGTTGCTTAAGGAATGGAGGAATTACAGGTTACTGTATTTATGCCAGGAAAGAGCTTTTATGGCCCAGCTGCCAGCCAATTCTCAGTTATGTTGTAATTTACACTAAAACAAAGGAGATAGAGCAAGCATTCGATTTTTCCAAGTGTTTTACTTTCAGAAGCTGTAGATTTTATAGAGAAAGTGGGAGACATTCATAAAACATCAACTCCAGTCTCTCAAAAAGGTAATTATAATCAAGACCTAAATGAAAGAATATGTAATCACAGCACAGAGCTGTTGGGGAAGGCACTCAGGATAATTTCTGGGTGAAACAGCCAGAGCACTGAGGTGGATCATTTTGTGAGAGGCATGGTCTCTGTGCCTGCAGCTAGAAGGCTGTTTGATTTGATTTTTTAAAAAATTAATTATTAGACAAAAGCTAATGGAATGTTTCCTGGCTTGAAAAATATGGAAAACAGTCAGGAATTAGCATTTGCCATCCCAAAGCAGTGTTTGAAAGGAAAAGATTTCCACATTTTCTTATTTTCTTCTCTTTGAAGTCATTATCTACATTTTGGAAAAATAACCTCTGTCAGCTGCAGTAGAGGTTTGGTTACAGGTCCCAGGTGCCTTTGTCACTTGGAGAGGAGGGGAATTCGATGATGAAAATGGTCTCCATTTGCCCTGGCATGTAACAGTCCCTTTGTTTTGGCACTGTGTCTGGCAGTGACTTCAGGCAGTGACAAATCCTTGCTTGACCCTGGGGTGTTCTCTGAGGGATAATAGTGCCTTACTAACAGCACAGACCTTTCTAGCCTGGACACACCAAATCCATTTGCAGTGACTTTAGAAAGCCCTCAAGTGGTGAATTGGCAGAGAAATGTCCCTGTGCTTGTGACTCAAAAAGGAGTCATATACCCACTGTCTCTCCCAAACCGCTGCAGGTGCGGCAGCTGCAGGAGGATGCAGCGCGCCTCCAGGCTGCCTATGCTGGGGACAAGGCTGATGACATCCAGAAGAGGGAAAACGAGGTGCTAGAGGCATGGAAGGCACTGCTGGATGCCTGTGAGGGCCGCAGGGTGAGGCTGGTGGACACAGGAGACAAATTCCGCTTCTTCAGCATGGTTCGGGATCTCATGCTCTGGATGGAAGACGTTATCCGGCAGATAGAGGCCCAGGAAAAGCCAAGGTAATGCAAGGCCCCCCTTCTGCACCCAAAGGAGGGGCTGCAGCTCACCCGAGCAACATCTGGGGCTCAG
The DNA here is from genome assembly GCA_013186435.1 of Turdus rufiventris. NCBI lineage: Eukaryota > Metazoa > Chordata > Aves > Passeriformes > Turdidae > Turdus > Turdus rufiventris. The sequence goes on along the minus strand of PYHW01009533.1, from coordinate 3,373,785 downwards.
CATCACTGACAGTGCCTTTCAGAGCCTGCTGCTGCAGCCACTTGCTCGTGTGGGTGGCTGCTGGAATAATTGCCGTGGAAAATTGTACCCAAAGAGATCTGATCTCACACCGGGCTTATTTGATCTCTGAACTACAATGTAGGAATCCATCTTTTCCTCACTGAGTTGTGGCTCAGTGTGCAAACATAGCTGTTAAATCTGAAATCTGTGTTTCTGATCATTTTAGGGATGTTTCATCTGTGGAACTCCTCATGAACAATCACCAGGGGATCAAAGCAGAAATCGATGCCCGAAATGACAGCTTCACTACGTGCATTGAGCTTGGCAAGTCTCTGCTGGCCAGGAAACACTACGCTTCTGAGGAGGTACCGTGCTCCCTGCAGACAGCCATGGGCTCCTGGGGTTTCTCTCTGAGGGACAAACCTGCCCTGTGTCACCCACACAGGAATAATGACAGGTGCCACCTCAGTGTGGCACTTCTGTGTGTTGGGAAATCAGGGTATAGCTTCAGCAATTCATGGTGGGTAACAGAGGTGACATCGAGATTTAAAGTGTCATTTTCAGCCCAGATTCTGCGGAGACTGGCTCTGGGGTGGGAAGGTGTCTTCCTCCAGCAAGGGCGGAGCTCTTTGAGCTGAGAAACAGCCTGAACTTCCTGCAGGGGAAATAGAATGTGTGCAGAGGCTGCTGGGGCAATGAGCAGGAAAATGTTTGTTGTATTGACTAAATTCTAGAAATATTAAAAGAACCATACCCAACTCCCTAGAGCCTTGATTTATTTTCTGACATCCCTAGGCCAGAGGATAGAGGCTTAGCCCTTGGTTCTCCTGCCTCCCTTTGAGGAAGGGAGGATAACCAAACATTGTGAGGCACTTCCCTCTCAGAAAGGGGAGAGCTTCTGCTGAGCAGAACAATCCTGAGTAGCACATTCTGCATTATTTGATGGAAAAGAGCAGAAGATTCAGTGCCTGATTGCACTATTTACATTTGTTTGTCCATTACACCCTTTTATCAAATACACTGGGTGCTGTAGCTTTTCACAGGCACTGAATGCCTATGCAAATGTGATATTTTAATGGAAATGTCACATTTATTTATACTTGGAAGAGAAAACCAGCTGTTGTTTGCTGGGTGAAGTCACTTCCTGAGGAACTCATGCAGTGTCTGCCAGTGTAGGGTTGGGGGGAGCTGCTGCCTGGTGCTTGTGTAACAGCCCTGCTCTCTGCTCTCCATCCAGATCAAGGAAAAGCTTCTGCAGCTGACAGAAAAGAGAAAAGAAATGATTGACAAATGGGAAGACAGATGGGAGTGGCTGAGACTGAGTAAGGACACCCTTGGATTTCTTTTGGGCTGGGCCATGTCTAACTTTCTTCATTGTGCCTTTCTGAGCATTGAAAAAGCCTGCAGCTCCTCACTTTTGTGTTAGAGTGCTTGGAATTGTGTTTGTGCTGGAATAGCTGCAAGGTTCACACCTGTTGGTTGTAAATAATGAAGAATTTGAAACCAAGAAACCTGCACCAAAGATCTTGCTCTATATGATCAAATTTGGAGCTCGGTGCAGTAGCTCTACTGTGTTTGCAGGTGTCACATTCCAATTTCCATGCTGAAATTAGCAGTTTACTGCAGAGTAGAACAAAAGAACCACAGTAAACTTGCAAAATGCAGCTTGTATTTTTCCTTAAAGCAAAGCTAACAGGAGAGATGTCTGTCTTTTCAGTGACCAGTTTCACTGAGCTTAGCTAAGGGAAACGCTCAGCCAAGTGCATTTGTTCCCTGAGCTGGGTTTAGTTAAATCCCAAAGCTGCCTGCTGACTCCATGATGCTCTTCCTTGTGACATTACTTGCACTGACACCTGTGCCCTCTGTGCTCAGTTTTGGAGGTGCACCAGTTCTCCAGAGATGCAAGTGTGGCTGAGGCCTGGCTGCTGGGACAGGAGCCCTACCTGTCCAGCCGTGAGATAGGGCAGAGCGTTGACGAGGTGGAAAAGTTAATCAAGAGACACGAAGCGTTTGAGAAATCCGCAGCAACCTGGGATGAGCGGTTTGCAGCGCTGGAGAGACTGACCACGGTGAGTGTCTGAGCCTCCTGGCATTCCTCTTGGATGGCTGGGAATAGCTTCCACATCACCAGCCTGATGGGTGGTTATTGGTTGAACTCAGCCAGCCACACAGAGCCTGAAGTTTCCTGTTTCCAACCATACTAAAAAACCCTCTCTGGTTCATTTGAACTCAACAACCTTCAAGGAAAAAGCTTAAATGGTAAATGACCTCAAGAGTCAGCAGGAGCTGTCTCAGGCCTGGGAGTGATGACCCAGAAGGATATTTCAGAGCTGAGCAGTTTGCTCCAGCTCTCTGCTGTACTGGTTGGCCAATTATTTTTGGTTAAAGATGACAGTGATGTTTGTTGTGCTGTGACCACTCCAGTGCAAGGCTGTATTGTTCCCTAGGAAGACACAATAAGCAAAAAAAAAAAAAAAACCCAAACCCCAATCTGAACACAGCTGCAGTGTCAGTCATTAAAGCTTGGAGAGCATTTTACCATCTTTGGAGAACAATTTAGCTTTAGACTCTACAGTTGAAGTGGCCTGGGTTTTCACACACGCTGAGTGTCTCAGCTGCAGACAAAAGGAACTGGAGTTTCTCAGCATCTTCACAAATCAGGCTGGTCTTATGGAGATGGGTAATTTCAGGGCTTCAGATGGGAAGCATTTTATTTCTGTGTTTGGCAAGCACACAAGAAGATGTCACTTTTGGCTATTTAAATAACTTGGGCTGTTTCCTTGTTTGTCTGGGTTTTGTTCTAATAGAATGAGTTAGAAAATAGACATGGCCAGTGGTGGGCTGCTGTCAGAGGGTCTGATGCTGATGCCCTCCCTGACAAATTCAGTACCACAAAAGCTTTTAAAGACTGATGCCTTCCAATTTTATCCCCATTCACTTTAATTTCAGTAATGCTTCAGAAAACCATACAGAGTTGTTGTTGATTTCTAGACCACCCCATTAAAAATGAGCAGTGTTTTTAAATAAAAAATGTTTCCTCTGCCAGCTGGAACTGCTGGAAGTGCGTCGGCAGCAGGAGGAGGAGGAGAGGAAGAGGCAGCCACCCACTCCGGAGCCCAAGGTTGCAGAGGATGGAGACTCCCAGCAGCAATGGTGAGCTGGACCCTGCACGTCCCTCAGGGAACCCTTGGGCTGAAAATGCGCTCTAAAATGGGAGGAGGTTCTGTGGGTTTGTAACATTACCCTTGTTAGAAGACTTGGTGGTTTATGGGGGCAGGACCTCTCCCAAACCCCTGAATTCCCTGGAAGTTCCCATTTTCCAGTTATCACTGCTGAGGCATCCCTGGCGCATAAAGTGGGAATGCTCCTTTTGTCCCCTGGGCCTTGAATTTCAGTTTCTGAACCACCTCGGCTTTTTTCTTTGATGAGCATCATTTACAGATTTTAAGCCATGTCCATGGAACACTGACGTTTATGAAATAGTTTATGTGGTAGGGAGAGGTTTATTTGTAAAGTAATTGTCAGTAAAGTCTGGTTTAATCTCACTTCACACTGGATTTATTCACTTGGGCCTGAGGATTTCAGGACCATGCTTGAATTTCTTTAATTAATATTCAGTAAGAAAATCTCATTTTGTTGAACAAGATGGGTAACTTCCAAGAACCTTATACAATTTGTTTTGTTTTTCCTCTCTCCAACAGGGATGGGACAAAAGGAGAGCAGGTTTCCCAAAACGGTTTGCCCTCAGACCAGGAATCTCCACGGGTTAGTTACCGCTCCCAAACCTACCAAAACTACAAAAACTTTATTAGCAGACGGACAGCCAATGACCGCTCGTGGTCAGGACTGTGACCCACAGAATCACTTGCAGCAACAGAAACCTTTTTTCAGTATGGTTTACTGGTACTGGTTTCATCTTTTGGCTTCAGATTTCCCTGCTGCTTTTCTCTTCCTTCCCATCAGTTGACTTTTATTTAATTAGCAGCCCCTTGGACATATATTTGCTTCACTTTAATCTTTGTTTATTTGAATCTCCCCACTGACACTCAGTTGCTTTAAGGTGACACATTTATTTCATGTTATTTACTGTGAGTTTTTCATGTCGCTAATAGTATTAAGATTTTCCAGCGAAAGCGTCCCTTATATGAGTAATTGAGATGTAATGAGATTACATCCTAATGAAGAAGAGCACTAGGACCTGACAGGTATGACGCATCGAGTTATACTAACAGGTCTCAGCACGGCAACTTTATTAAATCAGCTGCATTAGCAAGAGTTATGTACCAGGCCAAAGATAATCCACATGGGTGAGCTGGGCAGGAAGGGCTGGGAGGGGGGAGTGTGACTGTGGGCAAATAAAAGCCTTAAGGTTAGTTTGTATAACATTCCATGCAGAATTGACTCCTTGACTGCAGAGGCAAATAAACGTGAAATAAACCATTCAAAACCAGTATCTAGATTTATCTGGGGGTTTAGTCCTCATGCAGATTTGTGATCTTGCTGTGTTGGGGCCCCATTTGGCCTTGCTCCTGGCCGGTTGGCACTACAGCAATTTGATTTCTGGGCACCAGAGAGGCAGGGGTGTAAATGAGAGCCGGGTATAGCTCCTTTGGGAAAGGATGTGATGATTTCCTTTAGAAACTAAATAAAATGCACCATCTAAGATCCCAGCTCTTAGTTTTACATAGGTGCAGGCAGAATGCTCCATCCCTTACTCACTCCTTGACAGGGAGTGTCCCAGTGGAGTCAGGTGCACGCCAAGAATCCTCACCGCAGCCATGACAATGCCAGTGAATGTCTATGGAGTTAATGAACACAGGAGCTGATCTGGCTCCCCTCCCCACTCCCTTCCTGCAGAGCCTCCTTGTTTCAGTTGATGCTTTGAGTGAAAGGCCACTTCTCTTTGTCGCTGAACTTGGCTCTCTGGGGTCACTTTCAGTGCAGGAAGGGCTCCTGGCAGGCTGGGATCTGTGGATATCAGGCCTCTTACAGTGCTGCTCAGCAAACACGAGTCCCAGCTGAGGGCTCTGGCAGGAAATGCCTTTCAGCAGAAGTTTGCCTTCAAAAAGCCCATCCTAGTTAGGTCTGAGTCTGCACACAGACTCTGCCAATGCTCTGCAGTACACAGCAGTTCCACCTTTCTGTTTTGGTTCTTCTTCAGCATTCAGTCCTGAAGTGAGCTGTTGTGCATTCTAATGTTTGTAAATTCTCTACAGTTGTGGCAAGGAATCTTCAAGCACATCCCAGATAATCATCTGGTTGGTTAGCACAGCCTTATACATCACCTGTTTGCTTCTTTTGAAATTTTATTTTATTGCCATGCTACGTAATGCATTTCCATGTTCATCTTTGCCATCTGCACTTCAGTCTTCCATGAGAGCCTCCAAGCTCAGTTTGTTGAGTCCTGTGTTGCAGTACCTTGGGTGTACAGAGCTGTGTCAGTGAGGCACAAGATGTTCTGCTGTTGGTCAGAATTTTGGCTTCTGACAACTGGCTGAGCAGTGCAGCTGGATTGTTCTGTGTGGGCTGAGCTTGTGAACTGAGAGCAGTGATTGAAAGGATGTGCTTCAGTAACTGTACTTCTGTCTTTCCACTTCATGATGCATGTTTTTGTTTTGTTTTTTTTTTTCTTTTGTCAGGATAACAACATATAGCTTCTTAATGCTTTTTAAAAATTCCATATGAATTTATGGGGATGCTCTGGTGGCTGCCCTGTGCCTCTGAAGTGTGCCAGTTCCCAGGGCAGGATAGCTGTAGCTTCAGACTCCACCATCTGCAGAGCCTTCACATGTATTCTGGTGAAAAAGTAGTCTGTAGAAAAAATTTAATTTTTATTTTTTGTATTAGTACACTTACATAAAAATTCCACTTTTATGACACTGAAGAAAAAGTAAGCCATCGATTAAGGTCATCATTTCAAGCACTAGAAGAACAGGACTTCACCTATTTATTGAAGCCTGTGGGTCTGGCTAAAGGCATTAGGAAGGTCCTTTTAGCAGAAAAGCCTAGAGGATGGCATCTGTTTGCATCTGAGCCAGGCAAATCACCTGGTTCTTCATCTGTGGGGCAGAGCCTTGAGTCGATGAACCAAGCGGATGTTGCTTCAAGCACTGCGAAATCCAAAGGGGCACCTCTGTCATTGTCACCACCTGTCTTGTTGCATGTCCCAGTCCTGCTTTAAAGATTTCCAGAGTAGCCTGTAGCCACTAAAGCACTTCCCACTAACCCCTCAGCCCCACTGGGAGAGCTGTACACAAGAGCTGTTGTGCTGGACCAGGGGTTTGCTGTTGCTGTTTGTCCTCCGTGGCGTTGTCTCCGCATGCCCCACGCATGTTTCCATTGAAGTGTGTCCGGCTCCTGTTTGTTCTCCGTTTTCATGACACATCCTTTACAGACCTGTCCATGATTTATTTTGCTTGTTTTCTGTTAATTGTAGATAACACATGAAAGGAAATAAAACCTGAAAGAGCATCAGAAAAGCTTTTCATAGCCCTTTTACAACCAGCAGAATTTGATGTAGAAGGTGCAGGTCTGATGATGTAATTAAAGTCAGCAGTTACCTTTCAAAGCCACAGGGTTGCAGCACTGAATTCCATATTATTTCCCATAAAATATGTTGAGCAGCTGTGTGGTGGCTGCTGATTTGGAACTGGTCTGGTTTACCTCAGATTAGGGGTTCTAGGTGCCCCCAAATCAGTCCTGTTTTCACATCTGGCTGGTACATCTCCAGCAAACATGCTGCTGCCTGTGTCAGTGCAAGGGCTAGGTATTTCTGGGGAGTTTATTGAAGTTGTGGAGACGAGTTCCTGTGGGCTGTGTGATTCCTCAGTGCTGGTCAGAGGTGTCAGGTCCCTCAGACAGGGTCCAGCCAGCAGCAAGGCAGAGTTTGAGGTGCAGGAGCTGTCACTGGACAGAAAGGTGTGCAAGGGGCTCTCCTTGTTCTTGAAGGGTTCTGTTAGCCTGAGTGGTTGACACTTGTGATGAATGGTTACTCAGGGGTTAATTCCACTACCTGTATTCTGGCAGTGTTTGGATAATCTTCAGCCTCATCTATTTACCCTCTCCCCCACTTTAATGCAACATTTTTGTTGTACTTTGAGATTTGGGTCCAAGTAGTGAGGGTTGATGGCTTAGATTGATCCTAATGGTGAAGGAGCAGTGTAAGGCTATTTGTGTTTAGGGACAGGGTAAACCAGATCTGACTGAAGTGCAATGTGAGCTGTGCTTCTCTCCCTGTTTGAGGGTGTAGTGTCTGTACTCTGGAGGTTTAGGTTGCTAAAGGCAGTTAACCAATCCTTCCCATGTTCAGAGCAAGCTGACACTCAGATCTTTGTAGGCCAATGGTGAGGTACAAGGTGTGAGGCACAATAATGGATACCGGGCAGGTGTAAGAAGTTCTAGCAAATGGTGGCAAAATTGAGTTTGTTGCATAATAATTTGGCTGCTTATGATTTGTCCAGACCATGTGCAGAAGTGGGAATGTCTAATTATTGTGCCATTCACAAAAACCTGCTTGTCTGCATAAAACCAGTCCAGAATGTTTGTAATCTACTAGAGCATTAGCAGCACTGAGCTTTAGTAATGTGCTAATAATAATACTACACACTGGTTGTGTAACTCGTGAGCTGCTACCAACGGCTCTACACGTCAAAGTTATGGTACAAGAAAAAAAAACAAACTGGGACCAAGCTGCATTTCAAAAGCTTATAGCCATTAGGATTCCAATTTAAATGGTTTTTGGATGAATGGCTCCTGAAGACGTCGCAAGCTTGACCAGTGAGAGCTGCTGGAAACACGGCTGCTCTCTAGGCTATCGATCCCAGTGCGCCAGGCAACGCGACCAACAAAGCAAGTGATGGGCAAGGCCTTGGTTCTGTCTTTGTTTGGGGGTAAATAGCTGTGTGATGCTGTGTGACTGTGGTGGTTTTCAGCTCCTTTAACCAAAATCCAATCCACCTAATAACGCCAGTCTGAACCAGACCTCGATCAATTGACACGTGACCTCATTCCCCCTATCTTTACGATCCAATACCCTAACTGGGATGGTGGAAATGCATGGTGTAATCTATCTAATTTCTGCATGTTTTGATTTTGTTGTGTCACTAGGGGAACGGGGAAAGTGGGAAAGGAGCTTTTACAGAAACAAATCAATTGCACACATTTTTGTAAATGCTCCTGGGCGATTGTGACATCTTTCTCTGCTGACTCATAGTCAATACCTTTTATGGACCTTTAATGCCCCAGTAATGCCATAAATGTACTTAAGGTGGCTGATGTGTATAACTTGTACTGTTCTTCTAGGTTTGCAGAAAGTGTGATTGTTACTGTTCCAAACATTTGAGTACTTAGCAACAGAATTGAATGCTCTCATTCTAGGAATAACAATATATAAAAGAATTGACTAGCAGAGCAAAGCACAGTAAAATTCACACTGATGTTCAGCTGCTTTTATTTTCCCATCTCTCCACCTATAAAATGGGTACTAATCCATTCCTACCTTCTAATTTCCTTGGCCTCCTGTGTCTCCATGGAGTGTGAGAAAGAACTTACTGGCCTGTGTCATTGTCCAGGCAAAGTTTATACACAGCCACGTTGTGCAGGGAGACAGATTAACTGCAGGATGCCTCAGTGCTGGGGGCTCTGCCTGAACGTGTTCTCCACTGTTCCTAGGTGGCAGAAACTGCAGAAACCAACGAAATGGTCAATGGAGCTGCAGAGCAGAGGACGAGTTCCAAAGAGTCCAGTCCCGTTCCTTCCCCGACGTCAGACCGCAAAGCCAAGAGCGGCGTTCAGGCTCAGACTGCTGCTACCCTCCCGGCCAAAACGCAGGAGATCCCCTCAGCCCAGATGGAGGGCTTCTTACACCGCAAGCACGAGTGGGAGACACACAGCAAGAAAGCCTCCAGCAGGTACGGTGCTCCCTGTGGAACACAAGCAGCCTCTGCCCGAGGTGGCACACAGTGACCTCCCAGGCTGCTGGGGCTGCAGGGCTGGGGTAATGCAGCAAAGGCAGTGTTGGCCACATTTGTCAGAGATACTTTCCCACTGTACATGACGGATTTGTGGCAGTAGTGGGATTTGATTCCAGATCTCTCCAGTTGTATGTTACTACAAGAAAAGAAAACCACGTAGGTGTGAGACTAGAAATGTTCATATTCTTCTGACATTTTCTATTTGCACATTACCACTTTCCACCTACTCTGTAATCTGTTCAGCATGAACAGGGGATGATTGGTGCACCATAGTCAGTTCCATTCCCAAGGAATGTCCTGCAGGTCTCAAACAGGCAGCACTTTGAGATTTGTCTGCACTGAAAAGGCAGACTGGGATCCTTCGTGACCTGAGAGAGCTCTCAAAAGCAGATTTATGACTTGGCTGACAAGGGAAATGCTCACAGCAAGTGCTGAACTGCAGCAACATCTGTGGGATTTGGTGGGAGCCAAAGCACTTGGCAGAGCTGAGATCTCAAGTGAGTACAGCAGTACCAGGATTTTTGTGCCACTGGATGTTCACACCGGACAACACCTTTGAGGCATTGACATCCACCAGTACTAGTGTCTGGGTATTCTTATTTCCAGTGATTGTTAACTTTTCACAGTTCTGTTAGAGAATGAGGTAGAGATGCCACTAAGAGTATTTGTGTCAATCAAGGATTTCCCACACAGTCCATTCCATTCCATTCACCAGTGTGCAGCACAGTGAGAATTCCTTCTCCAACAGAGCACTGCCATTAAAAGGTCAATCATTTTCTGTCTCAGGAATGCAAAGTACACAGTCTGCCAAACAGTCCTCCCACTGTGAGGCCAGGCTGATGTGCTGTCACAGGGAGCTCTGGGAATCTCTGTTCCCTTTGGCTTTTGTCTTCAAGCTGTGCTTCCATGGAAGAATTCCCTGTCTGCAGTTCATGGGACTGCATAAGCTGTATCGACATCTTCACACCGAACCAATCTCCATTACTTACAGAAGGAATTACATTTGGTTTCTCCAGTTGTGCAGGTGAGGGCGATGGATTTTTAACTGCTCTTGTTTCCCATGTCTCAAAGGTCATGGCACAACGTGTACTGTGTCATCAACAACCAAGAGATGGGCTTCTACAAGGACTCAAAAGCTGCTGCTTCTGGCATCCCTTACCACAACGAGATCCCCGTCAGCTTGAAGGACGCAGTGTGTGAAGTAGCAGTCGATTACAAAAAGAAGAAGCATGTGTTCAAACTCAGGTAAGCCTGGGCCAGGGTTCTGCCCCTGGGGAAAGCCATGGTGGGTGTGTTCACTGGGAAACCCAGCCCAGGAACTGACCAGGAGTGTTAACTGCAGCTCTTTTCTGAGCAAGCTTTTCCCTGAGTTGACAACACTGAGTTGTGGTCTGTTCATCAGAGTGAGCACAGAACAGTGTTACAATAATCAGAGCACTTTCAGCTGGGACAAGACCAGGTCTGTGTGCCTGCAGTTAGGGGCCTGCATTTCACAGCAGAGAGCAGTGATTGTGGTTCTGCTCTTTTCCAAATCAAGCCTCTTGTTTCATTTTTTCAGTACAAATTTAGGAGACTACTGAAGACATCTCGCATTTTCAGGTCTGGAACAATATAGTTACAGACCATTTCACTCAAATATGTGAAAGACCTGTTGTTCAAAAGTTAAAGAAAAGGCTTTTCCTTGGGAAACTCTTTGGTTTACTGAACAATCTTCTAGTGCCAACAGTTAAAAAATATTTATCATTACACAGCTGTCAAAGAAGACTTACTTTACAAACTGATTGGGTCATGTATTCCAAGACAGGTGGTTTGGGTTGTATTTTTTGGCAGAGCAGGGGTGGTGGTGGTGGTATAATTTTATATTGGTACAGGAATCCTCTAAAGATCATAGAATCCCTGTCTGGGGAAAATTTGCTTTATAGAAAATATGTATGGAAATATATAGGAAATATTTAGGGAAATGTACCTTTCTTGAAGACAGGCCTGCAGCTATGTGATTCATCCTCTAGACTATTTTAAACCTCTCTGAATTGCTAATGGAATGTATATGCTGTTCCAAATGCAAAGTTAGGCAGAAAAACCAACTGCCCTTTTTCCCAGTGCTCCATCACCTGCACCAGGCCTCTCGGTTACTTGCATGTAGATATTTCCTTTACTCAAGCACTGTTATTTTACTGATTAATCCTGAATTTCCTTTCATAAAGAGTTGTTAAAATGCTTGATTTTCGTTGGGAAAGATGGGGAAGCCTGCAGAAACACTGCTGCTGCCTCTGCCTCCTGCTTCTTGTGGTGATAGTCAGTTGTTTTCATTTCTTTGTATCATCACATCCATTGTTTAATGTATCTCAGTAAAATCAGCACAGGAATCAAACAGAAGGGAGGCTCTGGCCTTCACTGTGAGGAGAGGCAGCTGCTGGTCACTAATACTCAGAGTAGGACCTTGAGCCAGCACCACCACAGCTACAAGAGCAGAGCAGCTGCAGAATTCTGCAGGGTTTTCACAGGAGCCATGAAAACTCTGGGTGCTGCCTGTGACTTTTTTCTTTTGAAAGTATTGGGTAAACTTTGATATGTGTTTTGCAAAGGAGAAAAGATGTACCTGAAAGAGCAAATACTGAGCCAGCAGCCACATAGGAACAGGAGCACCACCCTGAGCATGTCCAGAGCCCAGAGCTACCACGCGTGCAGCTGCAATTGGAGTTGTTGGCACAGGGATATTTGGCATGTGGGCACTGTCCTGTGCAGTCCTGTGTGCCTCAGCCTGCTCATGTGCTGGAGCCAAACAAGCAGGAGTTGAAGTGTGACCCCCACTGAGCTAAATTTGTGATGGTGTTTCCTTTCCAGATTGACCGATGGCAACGAATACCTCTTCCAAGCCAAAGACGATGTAAGTGTGGTTTTCTTACCGTTTGTTACTGTGCTGCCTGTGCTGCTGTACCATGGGGAGAAGCAGCTGCTGAGAGCTGGTGTGCATCCATGTGTGGGTGATGTGTAGGCCAGGGCTGCTCAGCCTCAGGAGGGGTCTGTGGAGGTGCACAGCCAGAGGGGATGAGGTGGGGCTGCTTTTCCTCGCGTTTGCACCCGCGTCCGTTCCCTCCCCGCACCGCCGCGGGAGTCAGAGGGGTGTGCTGCTTGTAACAGTTTTGTGCCTTTGGGGCTTCTTGAAGGAGGAGATGAACACGTGGATTCAGGCCATCACATCAGCGATCTCTTCAGACAAAATCGAAGTGTCCCCAACCACGCAGAGCACTCCAGCCTCCAGCCGTGCCCAGACCCTGCCTGCCAGCGTCACAATAACCAGCGAGTCCAGCCCTGGCAAGCGGGAGAAAGACAAAGAGAAAGACAAAGAGAAAAGATTCAGCCTTTTTGGTAAAAAGAAGTGAATTCCATCTCCACACACTGCACTTCTCTGACCGTTCCAGTGGAATTCCAGCATGCGAGCTCAGAACCAATACGTTACTCTCTGTGCCTCATGTTCCTCAATGTGATTGACATTTTTTTATTTATAGAGCGTTTTAAAATAAAAAAAGCCAACAACAAAAAAAAAAGAATCTAAAGTTACAAACGTATGAGGTGCATTGGGCAGCTTCTGTAGGAGAGGGAGGACCAGGTTTTGGGGGTTTGTTTTTGTTTGTTTTTGTTGTTTTTTTCTTTTCTTTTTTTTTTTTTTTAATGAAGTTAATGTAGATTAGATCTTAATATTTAAACTGTTCCTCAATTTTGTGAGGCTGTCTTGGAAAATAACCCACTCCTAGTGCTATTGGTATGCAAGGCAGCGGTGCTTTCGAATCTACTGTGCACACGAGAAACCAATGTACAAATTCTCCAAGGCAAGTTAAGGTTGTTGTGCTGAGTCCTGGCTAGCAGAGGCTTCCCTTGCCATTCTAACAGGAATTAAGACAGTAGTGTGTTCTCTTTGCTGTAACAGAGTGCAGATATGCGTTGACTCACAGCCCAACGTTGGTTTAACACCACCCCAGGCGTCCCCACATCAGAATGTTGGTGTTCAAGATGGATTGACAGGCTGGTACAGTTTTAAAATAAGCTGTAATTTCAAATTTCTCTTTTTTTTTTTTTTTTTAATTTTTTTTTGCCGAAATACATTATATTGTATGTTTCAGATAATTCTAGTACAAAGTATAATAAGACTAGATGTATAATAAACCCTTTAAAATCATCAATAAGTGTAAAAGTGGAACTGAAGCATTTACTGGAAAAGTAATGTTACTCAAATGGTTACTTGCTTGTCAGCTGCAGCACTGTGTGTTATAATTTTGCTACATTACCTTGCTCTTTGATACATAGTGTGCATTTCTGTCACTGTAACTATTGTAATGAAAAATTTTCATCTTACTGCACAATCAAAAATTACATTTAATAGGAATGAACTTTCAATGACTGGGCCTGTAGTCAAGAGTAGTACTGGAACTGGCTTTCAGTTGTATCGAACTGTACCTCTAGACTTTTACCCTATCTGTTAAATATATGCGATGTCATTAAATGCTTTTAAAACTAAATATGCTGGGTAAGTTTCTTATTTCATTTCTGACAATGTTAAAATCATAATTTTGAAAGAGGATCAAAAATAAAGTTATTTTAAAATGTCATCTCTCCTGTGCACTGAAACTGATGTCTTCAAATGTAATTCCATTCTTTTGTGCAAAAGTTCATTCTGGAATAGTTGTTTTCTCTCTTTCCACTTTTCTTTCCCTTCACTTCCCACCTGCCCTCCCTTTTACCCCGCCTCCCAAATTAAGTGCCAAAAATAACGAGAAAAGGAATTAAATTAATATTTTGAAAGATATCCTGATACAGATACTTTTTGTGGGAAGTGAAGCCAGCAGAGTGGATGGGAGTAAGCACATCAGAGGCTGGGGCAGTGGAGCTCCCTGAACACTTACCCAATGGAGGTAAAGCTCCATGTTCCAGGTGGCAGCAAAAGGACATCATTTTGAGTAAGCACCACCCTCCAGCTTTCTATCCACCTTTTGCTCAAGGGCTTACGTCCTTTCCTCACTTTGGATGCCACCTGTGGAGCCATCTAGTAGGAATAGCTCTAAGAAGCTCCAATATGTTTTAAAGTCAATGAAATGTAAGGAATTTAATGTACTGAGATTGTTAAAATCCGCTCCAATATTAATTTGGTAGAAAGCAGATAAACTGCAAACTCAACGTGTTTCCAAGTGACAGTTTCCTGAACATGCGACCAATACAGTGTCTTAAATCATTTTCATGGAGTGTACAGTGTTCTCTGGGTTCTTTGTTTTCCAAAGTGTTTGGTTATTAAACAATGGAGTATTCATGTACACAAGTTTTTACTCTGTAATGTTATATTGTTCAGTCTGATTATTAGTAAAATGTAGGCAAACACTGCTAAGTATTGTAAATGTAAAATGTGGTGCACTAGAAAAAGCTGAAGTTTAGCCTTATCAGAGATTATGAATCAATTCTGTGAGTCGATTAATGCACACAGAGATGTTGATGCCTTACATATGTGTCACTTCAGCTGAGCTGTTGCAATGAGCAGCCAGGCAGATGGATCTCGACAGCCTGTGGCGTGTGCTTCTGTAGTGATTTGGTTGAACGTTGCCTTTAGAGTTGTTTTCTTGTTTGTCTCACTCCTTACTGGAAGTTGTTCCCAAGAATGACTTGAATAAAACTCCTTTCTGCTTAGGGACTGGTTGGAAGTTGCTGAGGAGCAGGAGTGAATCCCAGTAAGCCTTGGAGCCCCAGGGAAGAGTTCCCTGCAGAGAGAGGTCAGGAGGAGCCTGCCCAGCCAGAGCCAAGTCAGAGAAGTCAGGTCAGTGCACACAGCCGTGTGCAGGGCAGGAGGGACAGAAGTCTGGGAATCTGTGTGAAGGGAGGGGCTGCTGCTGGAAAATACCAGGGGAGGAGCAAACTGCAAAGGTGGGCGATGGAAATGGGGCAGGCTGTCACTGCCACTGCTGTCACCTGCTCAGAGTGACACCTTCTGAATTGCACCAGTGACCTTGGCTGCACTGCTGACACACAGAATGTTCCTCCTGGAGCTGCACTCAGAGGTAAGGATTTCGAGTATTTCTACATTACTGCAGCTGTTCTGTACCTAAGCTGTGATAGTCCCTCTGGAGATACATTGCAAAGCCACACAGAACCTGAACCTTGAAATTTTCAAAGAAAATTAAGGCAAAACGCTTTCCAGCTATGTTGCTTGTCATTGGTGAGAAGAACTGTCCTGTAGTCTCCTATTTTCCATCTTGGAGGGACCCTCATATCCCATTCTAAACTGAGGGAAGATGTCAGAGGATCATTCCCATATCCAGGCAGATTCAGTACAATGTGGGGGGAAAACCCAGAACTCCTTAGCCATCAGATTTAGTATGTGCTGGTGGGAGGGTTTTCTTTTAGCTTAATGCCTGTAATCTGTTAATCCATCTGTTCTGCACAGGGAATATGCTCTGTGGTAGGGCTGTACTTCGTATGAGGAAGATTAATGGTAATGGTAAAGGAAAATAAAGGAATTATTAATCTCTGTCCTGGTGAAATATTGGTTTAGATGTTTTTTCCCTTCACCATGGTCTCCTTTCTTATGGTTGAGTTCTCAGACATCAAATAGGTATGATCTATCAGAATCTAACTTTGCAATAAATAACTTGCAGGTAT
>PYHW01009533.1:3346400-3358073 GCA_013186435.1 Turdus rufiventris | reverse complement strand
TTTGGTTTTTTTTGGTTTTTTTTTTTTGGCTACCTTTGCTAATCACAGGTGGCTGAAAAAATACAGAAACCTAAATCCCAGTGAGCTGGAACAAACATTAGTCCTTTTCATTAAAAAAAACCCACAATCCTAAAATCAGGCTGTGCTAAACCCATGATTAATGCTAAGAGTGAAATTACTGGAAGAAGTGGACACAGGACACCTCAGCCCTGTCCTCGGACTGCCCAGTGGAAGCCACACCTTCAGCAGGTGGCTGTGGTGTGTCCGGAGAGTCTGGAGAAGGTGCAGGAAGGAGGTGCAGGGGTGGCAGTGCCTGCAGGTGGCTCTCAGGTGTGCTGGAGAGCCCGGAGCAGNTTCGGGGCTGCGGGAGGAGGTGCAGGGGTGGCAGTGCCTGCAGGTGGCTCTCAGGTGTGCTGGAGAGCCCGGAGCAGGTTCGGGGCTGCGGAAGGAGGTGCAGGGGTGGCAGTGGCTCGGCTGCCGCCCGGAGCCGCCCAGCCCCACGTGGGCACATCCGCAGTGTGTCATAATGCAGCACAGCCCGCCCGCAGCCCGAGCTGCCGGGGCCTCGCCCGCGGGCCAGCCCCAGGACACACGGGACATCAAACGGGGCTCATTGCCTTGTAACAGCAAAAACTATCGGGGGCTAACACGAATTTTGTTAGAGTCTGTTGTTGCTAGTGCTGTTCTCTTCCCACGGCCGGCTGAGGCAAAGCTGTCCCTCCCTTGTCACAGAGTGCCGGCGTCGTCCATGAGAGGTCACTGCATCCAGGGAGATGTGAGCGGCTCCATCACCGAAGGTTGTTGGAGCGCTGGAGAGAATGGAGAGCTCGGATCAAAGTTCTCTCCACACACAAAGTCACATTTCTAAGCAGTTATGTAAACTCGTGGCAGGATTTAGACACGTCTCAGCGGAATTATCGTAGGAGGGAAGTTGAGTCAAGAATGGCAGCCAGGATATGGAAGGTGAGGAACTCCAGCAGCCTTGCTGTGGCAGGAAAAAGGAGGTTCTGTGGGAAGATTGAGCTTTCTGCAGTTGTTTTTAATTGGGCACTGGGGTTCCATGAAGAGATGGCAGAAAGGCTGGGTGAAAGCAGGCAGGATCCCGTGAGACAGGGGGTCTGGGTGTGCAGTCTGTGGGGTCTGTGATGGCTGGGTTTGATCCATCTGCACAGCTCTGGGACAGCAGCAGAACCAACCTGCCATGGCTGGGCAGGACTTTCCCTCCAGGATGGTTCCAGAAAGAGCCCACTCTGCCAGGTCTCTCCAAACCAGAGGATGGAAAAGGCTCCATTTTTCCTTCTCTCCTTTTTTCCTAACGCTGTTTCTGGCCGGATCCAAGCGTTTCATTAATGCAAATGAGTATTTCTGCCCACAAGGAATAATAGCTTAGACCCAATTCCCATGTTATGGTTTTGTAGTTAAATTGTAAAATCACCGAGAGGCATCAGTCAGGATTGGATTAATGTAATGCCAGGCAACAAACAAACAGAACTAGATCACAGCTCCTGCTTCTAATCCTTCCCCTGAGTCCTTTGGGATTTTATATAATTTAAAAAAACATTTGCAGCTCAAATAAGAGGTACCAATTCTGAAATACCAATTAATATGCCATCTCTGTGCATCTGCTGTACATTCATCCATAAAAATATGAGTTATAAAGGCTATTTTGTGGAGCAGAGATCTAGGACATAACACAGATGTTTCTGAGAGGGAAAACCTCAGTGTTCATTGTTAATCACAGCTCTTGGATATGTACAGAGTGGGCAGGATGTATCACAGAGGATTGGAGTTCATTTCAGATGTAGTGCTGTCTGGCACCTTCTATGCAAGGCTTGCTTTAAAGAAGCAAACCAACCCAAAAAAAAAAAAATCAAAACCAAAAAGCAAACAGACAAATAAAAAACATCAAACCCTGAAAAACCAACCCCAAAGCCCTCAAAAAAACCCAAGAGCAGCAGCAAATGGTCCCTTTGGCAGAGTGGGGACTGTAACTCAGGTACTACTCATCCAAGATGCTACACAAGTTGGTTTTTACATTTCATATTAAAAAAGAAAATTAGTAAAGTCACTGGATATGTGTTCCTGGCCAATGGGCTCCTTGGCACAATGAGGAGGAAAAATGTTGCTGCTATTGGCAATTTTTATGTCTCTTTTAATTAAATTCTTCAGTACATTTTAAAACATTCATTTTTACAGTTATGTGAAATTGGACGTATATTCAGACTACTCTTTTTTAAGTAGAAATGCCCTTTTTTATCTTAGGTTTACACTTTATCTTGGTTTGTGCTGCTCCTTCCATTCTCTTTGTGGTGCTGAGGGCTCCAGTATCTGGAATTAACACCCAAAACCAACCCATGAGAACATCCAGGATATTTACATTTACATTGTACATTTACAGCGAACAGCAGGCTGCAGCATTGAGGAGCATTCTCAGCCACATGACAGCTCCCAATAGGAAAGTATTGTTTTTTAATTGGGAAACAAAAACCCTAAGCACAAAACCTCACACTTAATTAATTTAATTAATTCAATCACTATCAAAATTTACCAAATTCTTGAGAGTACAGATTATAGAAAAAAAAGAATGAAACTGATCTTGTATTGCTACACATGTGTAAGGTTTTTCTTTGACGTTTTTATGGGGTGTTTGTTCATGACTAGTGCACTTAATTGCTAAAATAATGATAATAATTTGTAAATTTTTTTCCAAAACGCAGGATATAAATTTTCCTAAAGGGTTAAATGGTTAAACACAAAGTTCAGCTTGACTGCTGTCACTCACAGAGCAGTGACAGCCACAGCAGCAGAGGCTTGAAACTAGTTTTTATTTGTCCGATTTGGACAAGTGAAGAGCCTATCTGTCATATTGATTATTTTTATTATGTAAATTAGATAATTAACACAAAAAAAAAAGCAAAAAAAAAGCAAAAAAAAAAAAGCTGTGATTACATGGAAGTTATTCCATGGAATAATACCAGGGTGGGAAGGGATCAAAAATTCGTGAGGGGCAGTGCAGGGGCTGGATGGGTCTCTTCACTCCCGTGGCCAGGACAGGACCCGAGGGCACGGCTGGGGCTGGGCCAGGGCAGACTCAGGTTTGATTTTGGGAAAGGTTCTTCCCTCAGAAGTGTCGGGGGGCACGGCTGGGGCTGGGCCAGGGCAGGGGGAGGCCGGATTTTGGGAAAGGTTCTTCCCTCAGAAGTGTTTGGGGGCATGGCTGGGGCTGGGCCAGGGCAGAGTTATTTGGATTTTGGGAAAGGTTCTTCCCTCAGAAATGTCAGGCGCTGCCCAGGAGCGGGCACGGCCCCGAGGCTGGGCCAGGGCAGACTCAGGTTGGATTTTGGGAAAGGTTCTTCCCTCAGAAGTGTCGGGCACGGCTGGGGCTGGGCCAGGGCAGAGTGAGGTTGGATTTTGGGAAAGGTTCYTCCCTCASAAGTGTTGGGCACTGCCCAGGAGCGGGCACGGCCCCGAGGCTGCCAGAGCTCCAGGAGCTTGGATGCCACCCTCAGGGATGCACAGGGTGGGATTATTGGGAGCTCTGTGCCGGGCCAGCACCTGGACTGCCTGATGCTTGTGGATCCCTCCCACCCAACTCAACATCTTTCACAATTCTGTGATAAAACAAGGCGCTTGTGGCGAGCGGCTGATGGGGAAGGAGTTAAAAACCGTGAGCGCGAATTTGGTTGTATTTTGCGAGACTTTTGAGGACCATTACACACTGGGGAAAGCAGAAATACGGGGGGTTTTTTGCTTAACTGGGGAAAGCAGAAAGATGTTGTTTTTTAGGGTATTTTTGCTCTAAATCTGGTGCGCCTGGCGGGGCGGGGCCGGGCCGTCTGTGCGGTGCCCTCAGGGCCCTCAGGCGGGAGCGCGGGAAGGGCCTCGAGCCCGCGCGCGCCCCGTGAGGCGGGAGGGCGGCCCCGCCTCAGCGCCGGCGTCCTGAGGGCTCCGCCGCCCCCCTCCGCTCCCGGGGCCGGCTCTCCTGCCGGAGGCGGCTCCCGAGGCTCCGGGGCTCACACTCCCCGAGGGCGGGTGTCCCGCTGCCGTGTCCTGGAGTGCTGCCGGCGCCGTGACCCCGTGTGCGAGCGGTGCCGGCACGCCGCTCCTCAGCTCGGTCGGTGTGAGGCGTGTTGTGTGGGGAAAAGGTCCAGGGGTCGTCAGCCTTGGGATTGCCGTGCACCGTGAATAGGTGTTTGGTTCTGCTCCTCTGCATCCTCCTCCCTGCGGCTGTGGCCTTCCTCAGTCAGTTTCTGGAGGGCTGGGTTACACGCAGCAGATAATGGTAATATGAATTCTGCTTTAGGAAAAGCTGAAGGCAAGAGAGGAAATGCAGTCCTTATAATATCATTCCAAAGGATGACAGTGGGGAGAGAAAAAAAAAAGAAATAAAAAACCACCACGGCCCCTTCTGTCTCATGGTGACTTGGAGTATTTTGTGATTGAAAACGGGAAAATAAGATGGTCTTAATTGCATACATAAAAGCTCCAAAAGGAGAAAGTTTTGGGTAGCTGCGGGTGAGGTAAGGCAGGGTAATATTCCCATATTTTTGCTGAATGTTGTATATGAAATGATATTGAAAGAGAGGATTTGTATGAGGACTCGGAGCTCTGCTAAAAAGCCTCAGGAGCCCCCCAGACCACTCAGAGTGACCACACATCCAAGAACAGCTCCCCAAACAAGAACTCCAAGCAGAGCTCCCCTGATCCAGGCAGAGCTCCCCTCATGGAATGAGAGCTTCCCTTATCCAGGCAGAGCTCCCCATCCAAGCAGAGCTCCCCTGATCCAGGCAGAGCTCCCCTGATCCAGGCAGAGCTCCCCTCATGGAACGGGAGCTCCCCATCCAAGCAGAGCTCCCCTGATCCAGGCAGAGCTCCCCTCATGGAACGGGAGCTCCCCACCCCGGTCCCAGCAGTCCCTTTGCATTTCAAACACACGTGCCCTCTGCGGTTCTAGCGCACGGCTTTTGTGTGGTCCCCTCTTCCAGCTCCGGCCCCGAGGGCAGCTATGTTAAGGAGAGCGCCCAGGAAGCTTCGTGCAGGAAGCCAAGAAGGTGCAACGCGGGAGACGCAGCGGGGACACTTTGGCAGGTGGTGCTGGTGACGCACAGAAGTTACTTTGCCTTCGGGAAGAAAAAAAAGCCGAGTGTGCCGCTTATGTAGGTGTGTGTTTGTGGCCCCGAGAAGTTGCCCGGGTCACGGAGCGGCGGCGGCTCGTCCTGGGCAGCGGCGGCAGCAGATGATGGTGGCGGCGCGGCGGTAGCGCGGCGGCGGCGGCGGCATCCCGGATCCGCGGATGCGCTGCCCATCCCCGTCCCTATCCCCATCCCCAGCCCCATCCCCGCGCGGAGGGGACACCTGAGGCTCCGGCAGGCGGGCGGGGATCGCCGCCGTTGGCAAGGGGAGAGCGCGGCGGGGGAAGGCGGGCCGGCGCTCGGCTGTGTGTGCCGGTGGGCAGGGGGCTGGTTATCATGGCGGATCGGACGGCTCCGCGCTGCCAGCTCCGGCTGGAGTGGGTGTACGGCTACCGGGGCCACCAGTGCCGCAACAACCTGTACTACACGGCAGGGAAAGAGGTGGTGTACTTCGTGGCTGGAGTCGGCGTGGTTTACAACACCAGGGAGCACAGCCAGAAATTCTTCCTCGGGCACAACGATGATATTATCAGGTAAGGGGGCTGACTTCTCTGGTGGTGGGGTGGGGTGGGGTTTAAAGGGAAGGGAGGAGAATGTAGTGCTGGCAGAAATACCCCCTCCTCGTCTCTTCCAGCTCGGCTTGTACCTGCCGTTTTAGAGCAGCTCAGATTTGTCTCTGCGAGAGCTCAGTCTCTCAGTACTGTTGGTTATCATTATTCCGTAGCAAAGCTTGAAATGTTGCAATAACAAGGGAGGGAAGGTTAAGTTTTTCTATTGCACTGCACCAAAAGCAAAGCCCTTCATTTCAGCACTGGGAAGATCTCAGTGCAACAGTGCTGCAAAATCGTGGCTCCAGTGCCTTGATGTTTCCAGAGCTGGTACCCCAGCTCTTCAATTCTGACCTGGTACAGAAGGCAGGTGTAGCTCTCCTCGCCCTCAGCAAACCCCAGCACGAGAGTGCCATAAATCTGACACGTAGCTCAAACTAATTGGGTTTTAATATCGTCCAGAAAATGTAAATCTCAATCAAGTTCAGGTGCTTGCACTCCAGGCAAAAAAATCCCAAGCATCGGGTGCAAGATGGCTACAAAGGACAGGTCTTGCTCCTCATCTGTCCAGTTCATTTCTTTCTCTCAAATTCTGCCTGAGAAGTGGATTTAGTTGATGTTTTTGTCCTACAAAAATTCTGATTTTTTTCCTGCACCTCACAAAATAAAAATGCACTTACAGCATTCAAGGTAGTCTTTTAAAAATCTGTCCAGAGTACAGAAATTTACATCAGTAAAATAGAACATTAATGTAGCTACTACTTGATGAGAGAAATGTGAGCCTAGAATATCCTCATGAAGGATGTTGCCTGGTGATGCCACTCCTCTGAGCACAGCTATCTGCTGCCCTCCCTGTTCACCCAATTCAGCATGAATGAAGCGTTTCCTGGATGATGTGAAACCAGAACAGTCCCAGGTGACTTATGGTGTGGGAGTGCTGTGGAAGCATCTGCTGGAGCCACAGTTTTGACATTCTGTAACCAAACCACACAATTGTAATCCTTGTTTGAAGAAAGCCATCTACTTTTCCCAGGAAGAGCTTTTGGCTGCTGTGTATCCTCGTAGCATCCTTCTCCCCCTCTCTAAGATGTGTTAAAGCAGCAGCATCTCATCAAGTACAGTGCATGTGCATCAGAGTTTATTTTGGTTCCTAAGGTATTACCAGCTCCAAAAGGCTGCTGAAAATAGACACTGGGCTGCTCAGAGAGGAGCCAGTATTTTAGAGGCATCTGCAGGATCATGAAATTTAAAGTTTTGCTTGTTTTCTGCACATAAAATGTGATACTCTTTGGAGCAGGAAGACTAATCTATGCAGAAAGTTGTGTACTTCTGTGCTTTTGTTGGAATCATTAGTAAAATGATAACCAAATGTATTGCACAGCTTCTGCACCCTTTGCATTAAGACCTGTCTCATTAGGAGTCTGCTTTTGGCAGTGTCTTGTTTGGAAGGTACAGCTGGGATAGAAAGAATGAATGTCTCATACTTGGACACTGCTTCTCTTTAAAGGAAACTAGAGCCATGCGTTCAAAGTAGCTGTGTCTTGAGGGACTTGCTGAATGTCCAACTCATGCTTTGGAAGGATGGGTTTTGTTTTCTGATCTACAACACCATCAGAATGCTGGTGGAAAACTGTAGTTTCCACATTTGGGTCCAGAAACATTTGGGAGCAGAAGCCAAGCAACAGTTTCTATCAGCTGTTACTGTCAGCCACGTGGGGTTTAAGGAAGGACAGGATATCCAGGATGCTGCTGGAATATTGTGTCGTTTGCACCATGGCTGCCTCCTTCCCGCTGCTGCAGTCCCTGCTGATGTAATCAATATCCCATCACTGAAAGTAGATGATGCCTTGTGTGGTCATTGCTGATATCACCAATAAATTAATTAATATTAAATAAAATAAATTGAATTCTCACATTTTAAGCTTCACAGCTCTCATCCATTTGAGATGGATGGGGTGAATGTACTTACCCAGTTTTTTGGGCTTGTTGGGATTTACTTGGCTTGAGACCAGCTTCTAAACAGAAGGGTGTGCATTTGCAGTCCAACAGGTTGTGATTTCTAAAGAGGCTTGAAACACTGTTTAGAAAAGAAAACTTTGGAAAATGCTGTGAATCACTGAGACTGCAAGACCTTCAGGTGGGAAGATCTGCTTCCAAGGACTGCCGTTACCTCCTTCTGTGAATTTTCTTGTGCTTTTGTGAATGCTGTTTTGTTGAAAAAAAAATATGAGAAACCCATGATTCTCAGAAGTAATACCACGTGTTACCTTGAAGTGTTTATTGAAGCCGTGAAAGGGGCTATTTGTCCTTGTGAAAAGGGCAGGTGTGTATGTTCAATGTTCTCCGGGATTAATAGCTCTGTCTCTTGTTTTGCATCAAAACAATGCAGCTGGATATAATTTAGTTTGGGCTAAATGGTATTGTATTGGAGAAATGCCACTTTTTCCAAGATTCACATTTAAAGGTGAGTTCTGCCCGTACAAGAACTGAATGTTCTGCACTCCGCTGATAAGGTCGGAGCTCTGAGCAGGAACAAGGGAGCTCAGAATTGTCCTGCTTTCTGTGTGAAGCCACCACCAGGTGCTATGCTTCCAACCCTTCCTCCTTTAACTTCAGGAGGAGATGAGGTCCTGAACCACCGATTGAACCTTTAATGAGCCCTGCTTTGCAGAGGAGTTCGTGAGTAACCTCCAGGGCATTAGCTTTGACAGTAATCAAAACTTCAAAAGGACAGGTTTTCTTACTTTTATGTTATGCATTACTTGTAGGACAGTGATCAGTGAGATCAATCCTTGGTTTTCTCTCAATTAAGTGTTGAATGGAGACAGTTCTTTCCTATAATTTTACTGCAATCGGTGCATGTAAAAGCCACAGCAAACAGCAAAAATAAAAATATAACCGCCTGAGATACTTCTCACTATCACTTAAAATTTTATATTTTCCTGCAGAAGTCATCTGTTAACAGATTCCTAACCCTGAGAAACTTTTCCTCTGGTGTAGTGTTATTTCTGCCTGGTTTTGGGCTCCAAGAATTCTGGCAATATTGAACAGTTGTGCTGAATATGTTCCATTGTTATACACCCTGGTTTCTTTGCAATCTGGTATTTTGTATGTTAGTTTTGTATCCCGACTGCCTGCGTGCCAGTCTCTGGTGAGGCAGCAAGCCTGCTCCCTCTCCCAGGTCCCTGTAGTACCTGCAAAGCCCTCCTGTTATCCACGGATTCCAGAGCTGTTGTTTATGTAAGGCTGCTCACAGTGCACCAGCAGCGTCGGATTTATCAGAATACTGCTCTGAGTGTGCTGGGGGCTGCCCCTGCGCTGACAGATTGAGATTAAAACCTGGCTGTGCCAGGGGGATGGGATTTACTGGGCTGCAGGAGCCACTGGAGGCCTGGCTTGCTCTCCAAGGGTCGTTTCAGGAGATAGGAGATGTGTCAGGATGTGATTCTCTTGTCTCGCTGCTGGGGGAAAAAAAGGAGTCATGTGCTTCAAGCAATGCTGTGTATTGCTGACCACAGGAAATATTATTTTGGAATTAGGAAACTGATGGCAGAGCCGTGCGAATCAAAACCTGAGAGACAGAAGATATAAACTGTACTTTAATATTTATGATTTAAAATTATGTGCCATAATATTTCTGTTCATAGGGTTATGCTTATTTGAAGGGATCTAAAATGACTTTAAAGTTCTGTCCAGTTGGTGTAGCAGGGTTTTGGGAACGGTTTTGAGGCAGCAAGTTCTTAAATGAGTTCCACATGAAAGAAAAGAATTCCCTATTAAAACTCCTCTAATCAGCTTGTTGCCTCCTTTGCTTTCAATTCTGGAAAACCTGCAGAAAATGCTGTTTATTCCATGAAGGTCCAGGGGCCTCTTTTGCCTAAAGATTTGAAGTGTTTATCAGGGTGTGAGCTGCTATGAACTGGTTTCTTAAATATCTGTACTAATGCATCAGATGCGTTGGAATGAAAGTGATTTAGAAATTCTTAGACCAGCTAAAAGTGGAGAGAAACTCAGCAGGAATTTGTCACTATATGTCGATGAAAATGGTCATCATTTAACCACAGCCTTTAACCAGAGCAGTCTAAACCTAATTTTTAAATACTTTTTTTTTTTTTTTAATATTTTCTATGTGTTAAGTCTCTGCAATTTTTAAACTTGTTTTATTTCAACTTGATTTCAGATGGCCAGAAGTCATGATGGTCAGATAAAGAGTGTGTAATCACTCTTTACCAGGATGAAAACTCACAGAAAATGTTTTCATATGAGTTAACTTAATTTCAAATTAAAATTAAAAAAAAAAATTGAACTCCAAGTATTGGAATGCTTCTGTGTGGAAGCAGGATGGGATTTGAGATCTGTAAAAAGATCTTGCCAACTGCTCAGGTTTTTGGGAACCTTGGTAAAGAGCAAAAATGCCTCTTCCCACCTAAAGAATGTTCTTTGGAACATCAGCTTGCTTTTCTGAGGTGCATTTCTGCCCCAGGAACATCTGGTTGTCCGCCCTGGGTGTCCAAGAGACACATGGGATTTAATTTTGTTTAAATTTGTTTGCAAAGGCCTGGCAGCAGACCTCTACAGCTGCAGGGAGGCCTGAATTTAAGGCTGAGTGTATGTTTATGTCAAACTTCCTTAAGCATGGCAGCAGCACAATGAACCTTGGTATGCTTCACCTTCCTGCTGGAACTTCTGGGGGTGAAGCCTGTTCTTTCTTTGTGATGGATGGAAATACATTCAGATGATGCTAATTAGAACATAAAATAAAGGCTACTCTCAGAGAGATACAGCAGCCCTGTTATTTTGGCTGCCGAACACCCTGGTTACAACAGATTTTACTGGATTTTTTATAGGGAATTCTGAGTGCCACCACTATTTTAGCAGACTTGAATATTCAAGGCATAACCCTACATGAAGATTGCTGACTGGCACTGCAGTTTGTATGTAGGCATGCAAATATTGATGCCTCCACGTGAAAACTGGGCATCTATTCATGCCAAACATCTGCTTCCTCATCCTCAGAAACTCTTCCATATGCACAGATAAATATTGCAAGTGTCATTTACTGTGGCAGTAACCTACCACTTGCAAATGTTAATTGCAAAGTAACAGTTTTGGGCAAGATGAGCTGTGCCTTTGAAAAAGAATTTTCTGGGGTGTATTTAGAAATTAACTGCAGTAAAAAAGACAATAAAATGCACCCTCAGTTTTTTGCTTGCAGTCAAGGCTGGAGCCCTTTTGCTTTCACCCTGGCTAGGCAGACCATGCCTCCTGCTCTGCATCCTGAGCTCTTTAACTGGAGGTCAGCCACAGTCAGCTGCTGTCTGACCAGAAAAAGTGTCAAATGTAAATGTCCTTAACTTTTCCTTTCATCTTTCCAGTGGTTGAGCACTATTGGTAAGGTACTTAAAGGACCTTTGGGCTTCTCCCAGTGCTGGAATCTATGATTAGGTCAAAGCTGAGCTCTCTCTGTGACTTGCCTCTGGCAGCAGATCAGAGCTGGCACCACTGGGACCTGCTCTCTGGCCCTGGTCACACCAGTGCTGAACATGTACGAGTGTGGCTGCACTTAAATAAGATTTTAGCAGTAGCAGAAATTATTTATTAAAAAAAATGAGATGCTGTTCTGTGAAACTGCTCTTAATGTCTGTAAAGCAAGTTTATAATATATAGTTGTGTTCCTGATTCAAGGTCTTGTGCACATGCAGTGATTCTAAGCATGTGTGCTGGCCTTTTACTTCTACAAGGGGTTTGTTTGGGTTTTTAAAAATGTGTGGCATCTGGGAGTGGCCACAAGTGTCTAAACTGATATTATAGTGAGTCTTTATGAAAGATGTCTTTAGTTGAAAGAGCTATTTTAAACTTTTGCTTGTCAGACTGAAGAGGCTTGTGTGGTTCTGTCTGGCATCTCAAGCTGATGGGCATCTCTCTGCTGCATTCCTTGTAATGCAGTCCCTCCTTGCCAAGAGGGGAGTGATGTACCTGCCTCCCCCCAGGGA
>PYHW01009533.1:3317013-3346092 GCA_013186435.1 Turdus rufiventris | reverse complement strand
CACCTGTGTTCCTCTGCTGGCGCCTGCCCTGCTTGGCTGGCTGTGTAAATGCAGCTCGGTCCAGCTCAGGTCTAACCCAGATATTCCCCAGGTTCTGCCTTGGGTGGGCAGCCCTTTTACATCCTAATACTGGAACTAGGTTTTAAAGAGTTGCACCCAGCCTGTGGGATTGCAGAAAAGAGAATTTTACAAAGGATACTCAGGACAAGTAGCCCAAATCCAGGCAGGAATGCTGCTGTATTCCTATATTTGTGTCTTTTACTTAGCTGCACGTTGGGTTAATGTAGCTCCCTGGGCCTGGCAGGTTTCATTCATTGTGTCAATAATTCC
Organism: Turdus rufiventris; assembly: GCA_013186435.1. NCBI lineage: Eukaryota > Metazoa > Chordata > Aves > Passeriformes > Turdidae > Turdus > Turdus rufiventris. The sequence goes on along the minus strand of PYHW01009533.1, from coordinate 3,345,762 downwards.
TGGAGCACTTGCAAAATATGCACAACAAAGCACTATTACCTTCCATATGCACTCCATTCTCTTCTGTGAGACTTGATGAGAATTTTGATTGTCTAATGTTGTTAAATATGTGTTAAAGAAATGCTATTCTCCCTTTGCTTTCTTTTGTGTGTGGCATTTTTCTCCTCCTTCTATTTCCCACACTGCATCCTTTAATCAGGTGGTTTCTATGTTACAGGTCATGCCATTCAGAATGCACTCCAAGTTTTGGGGGCCTTCTTTTGGATATGGAACTCTTTGGAATACAGAGTTTGTGATATAATTGCATCACAGATCTCCAAAGAAATATTTCAAATTAATTTCAAATTAAAATTTGACATTTCATATTGTGAAAAATTTTGGCCAAGAATAAATTAAGAGAGCTAATTCCCATTATTTCTTTTCCATTTAGTGGAGGAAGAAAACTTTTTAAAGGAACCTACACATCTGTTTTAGGCTCATCTCTCTTCTGTCTTAGCTCCTCTCTGACAAGGGCAGTTCAGATTATTCAAATTTCTTCTTTTAGCCTTTAAAGTTATCCTTATAGCCTTTTAAAAATCACTTTTCATAAATTCAGGTCCTCCTTGGCAGAACACTAATAGTTTTGTGAAAAAAACAATTTTATAAATAATTGCAATCTTAAGAAAATAGATAGAAAGTAATTTCTTCCTTTGAAATAGAATTAACCAAGAACGTAGTTTTCAGGGCTTCATTTTTTTTTGGTTAATTTTATTTTCAGATTTAGTTTTCCCATGGCTTCTAGCAGATTTTCAGGTTTAATTTTTTGTCTCCTTTAAGGAAATTGATTTCACGGAAAGAGAAATAAAATACAGCATGAAAAATACAATGTTAGCTTTGTTTGCAGAACGAGCAGAGTGCAGACACTAAAGGAGGCCTCACTGGCTGCTCCCTTCCCAGGCAGAGCTTGTCCATTGTAATTCTTACTTTAGATTTGTACTCAAGAATTAGATGTGATTTATCTCTTTGTCTTATTTCTGGTGAAGAGAATGAAGGAAAAAGGACATTTGCTCAGGAAAACTGAAAGAGAATAGAAAAGCAAGCATAAATCAGGGACACGTGAAGCCTTCTTTAATAGCTTGTCATTTTTAAAGCTCTGGAAGAAGTGAGGATCTCTGAGCAGCGCTGCAGACCCGTTTCTGTGTCCCTGCACAGGCCAAGCGTGTTTCTCTTTCCCACTGCTATGGTTAAAGCTGGAGCTGTGGCCAGCCCCGCCTGGAGCGGCACCGCCCGTATCCTACCCTGGGCTGCAGCTCCGAGACGGGCACAGCCCACTCCCCGCTAACATCCCTGATACCATAAACTAGAGAAAAACCCCAAGTATTAGCAAATGACAAGCAGTAAACCAGATTATAATTGCCTGAAGCTCCACGCTGCCAGCACTTACATAATGGCACAAAACTCTCCAGCCTCCACTGCAGCACTGAGCCTAAAATACAGCAAAAAAGGGCTCTGGTGAGCCCAGCTCTGCCAGGTTTCACTGAAAGCACAACTCAGGTTCCCAATCTCTGCTCTGAAGAGCTGGCTAAGAAACCAAGAGGAGAGAGAAATAATAGTAATAGGCAAGAAAATGAGTCACAGTGCTTACATAAAAACATACATAGAAAGGCACAAGTCCCTGTTTGTTTATATAACTCCTGGTGTTAGTCTCACAAAACAGAAGTTTGAAAGGAATTCTTTGGATGTAGTAATCTCCCTTAAATACAGCATGTCATGGATTTTGGTGGTGTCATAACCTCACACCTGCTCTTTCCTGTTTGAGTGTGTGACTGGCTGCACATCCATTAAAACACAGGTAAAATTAAGAACTGGTTGGATAATTAATAATTTTATATTGCAGTAAAAGATGTTTTGAATAATAGGCAGGGTCCTTTATTCTGAGGGTTCTGTGGAAGGAGAGATAAGCTGAAGTGGTTTGTGAGCATCTTTTCAAAATGGCTGATGAGTGTTTCAGAGGAACAGGAAGGTTGGTGAATGCTTCCTCAGAAGTTTAACACTCAAAGTTTTACTTATGGAAAACCTTAATTTAACAACATGGCATAACTTTCTGTGTGAAACTTGCTGTACTTACATTTGATAAGAGTTCATTTTGAAGTGACTGTGGAGCAGTCCCACAAACATGACAAGTTACTGTTGGGTGGGATTTGGGTGTGCTTTGTGGGCTTTGAACAGCGTGTCAGGTGTTTGTGTGGCTTCTTTCCCCTGTCTGGAGCTCCTTGAGACCTCAGGGTCAGGACCTGAGCTTATGCCACCTGCAAGGGCAGCTTTCCTCAAACCTCTACCAAGTTTGTTGCCTAAAATAACACTAAAGAGAGGTTCTGAACCTTTTCCCTTCCCAGCCCCTCTCCTCACCTTTTGCTGTTTCTCTTCCCTTTCTGTGGAGTTAGCACAGACATCCTTTGCTTTCCAGCCATGGAGATGGCTCCGTGGGCACTGCCTTCTGTGAGAACATATGAATTGCTCTGTTACACAGGTGGATGATTTTAAAATTTCTAGAAAATTTCTTGAGTTTCCAGGGCTTGTTTGCGTGCTTTGATGGGAGCCAGGCTGTGAATCTTGAACTTCCCAGAACGTGGATACACGAGTGTGACTAGGCATGTGAGGAAATCTTAGATCTGCATGGGAGAAGGGTGACAGCTATTTATTTTTGTAAATGCCTATTTTAAGAAGATTGTAAATCTGAACAGGGAGTCTTGTTCTCTGAGAGCAGGCCTTATGTGAGATAAAACATGGTTTTCCTGTAAGGCAGCTGAGAAAGCAGCAAGCATTTGTCTGAGCAAGGAATATTTTGGCACTTGTGTCTACATCAGTGTAACCTCATAACTGTAATTTGGTTGCCTGTTAGACCTGCTGAAGGGTCGTAAGATAATTTAAATTAGGAATAACCATGTATTTTGTGTTTCAACTGAGGTATGGATACACTGCTGGTAAGTAAGTCAGCTCTTCAGAATGCCCTGTTTCTTGCTGTACTCAATACTTATTTGACTGTGTATTGCATTTCACATTTTCCCTGTGGTATCTGCTATTTTTAATTTTCAACTTGTGAAAATCTGCTGGGGTAAATGTTCTTTTACCTTGTCATTCAGTTTGGTAGGAGTTACTTTATACAGGTTGACAGTTTAGTGCACTGCACACATTTTTTTTGGTGCTTTCTTCCTCCCTATCAAATATAACAATTTTATCAGCCTGAGCCCCCCAAAACTGAACATATGCAGCTGTCACAGGCTGCTCTCAACAGAGCTGGAGTTTGTGTGATCCACCTCAGCCATTGCCAGGACCGTGTTCTGGGATTTTAAACACATGTACACACAGATATATATAAATAGTGTGTATATATACATACACAATATTATCATATAATGCAGGAACAGAAACATTTGATATTTCTGGCTTTCAAATAAATTGCTGACTAGATGTCATCACATCCCTTTCACTTCCCTCTTTTCTGTGCTGGAGGAAGCAGTGGGGAGTGGTGTCCTTTCATTCCATTCATGAAGGGACTGCACTTAAACCTGGAATTGATAAGGAGCTGGGACTGGGTAGAGTTCTTCAATATTGGCACATCTAAGCTTTTTCTGAGTGCTGACAGAAATTTAGGCTCCTAGGAAATGTTTCCAGTGAAAAAAAGAAATCTCTTGCATTGTGACAGGAGGGGTTTTTCCCACTAGTATGTGACAGAAATTTTGAAAAGGAAAAAAAAGATGAAAGTCACCAAAAAAAGCAATTGCCACAACCATGGTTTGTTCTCCGGGACTTGGGCTGTGGCTTTAGGACATGCCCAAATATGTTAAAACAGAAGAGCTTCACTGTATGTCAGCACGAATTGAAGGCATCAGACATTGCATTCTGCTCAGGAGGTCCTGGGGATTTTTAGCTCTTCATTTCTCTCTGCTGAAGACAGACTGTGGCATTCCAAATGTCATTTTCAGTTATGTCCTGCACTGGTTACTGCTGTGGGAATGTTAGCATACTGTTTCCAACATGCTGGATTGCAGTTTTCCTCCATACTGGATTGCAGTTTTCCTCCTGGCTCCCTGCAGTCAGTGAGGTGGAACTGCTTCTCTGCTACCTCTGGCATGCACCTCCCCAAATGGGGAAGTTCCAGTGGAACTCCTGCCAGGGAGGAGCCTGGTCTTGTGTTCCATTCATGGATGTGGGGCTTCCAGACCTGGCTGTTTTACAGCATGCCAGCACATTGCACCCATCTCACCTGCAAATGTGGGCATGTGCTTTTCATCAGCTCCTTCAGAAACCAGCAAAAGCCCTGAGCAATTTGGYTCATAGAACAATTTGGCAGCATCTCATACATTCTGAACATAAACTTTGTTTTTCTTAATTGGAATCCTCATTTGTATTTTAGATTATGTTTCGTTTGATTTAATTTTTTTCCCTTTTTCCTGAATTTATTTTATTTCTATTTCTTACGTTGTTGTAACAAGAAGGCCCAGCTGCCAGAGTGAATAAAGATGAGTGGTCCTCAGCAGCCTTCAGGGAGATGACTTCAGAGTTATCAATTAAACTCCCACTCAGCTGCTGGAATCTGCTCTTCATCCTGACCCCACAGTCACCCCCCTGAGGCTAACTCAGTCTCTCTAACTCTGAGACATTCTCAGACTAATATATGGGAACTTTCCTTGCTGTCCTATTTCCTCTTCGTTCTGTTCCTGCATCCTTTTTAGTTTGCTTGTTCCATTCTCACCCTTCCGTGAAAAAATCCATATTTATGTTGAGTGGTTGAGGGCAATTCAATTCACCAGCAGAGGTGTCTGTCCTGAAGGAGGGGCTGGGCTGTTCCCAAAACACTCACCTGAAACCTAAGAGAGACCAACTTTTCCATGGAACAAGCCATTTCCACCTGCCTGGGAGGAACTGGCACTCCAATGTGTGTACTGCTTACAAAGCCTGCATCTGGAAGTGAAGAGCTTTTCAAATTTTGGAAAATAGCTTCTGTGGGGGCTTTGGAGCTGTAGCTGGAGGTTGGAAAACACTGCTAAAGGAGGGCATCCTGTTGGACCTGGATAGTTTAGAGAAGTTCAAAACCCTGCCCAGTGAGCCCTATTTTCAGCCAAATATGATAACTTGAATGTTATCACACTGAAGTGCAGTCATTTCAGTAATTTTCTAATTAAATGAAATAGTTACTATTATCTGATACCAGGTTAAACAAAACAATGTTTTTTAAGGTGTGTTCCAACCAGCTTATGAATTTCATTTCCAAAGTAAAAGTGCAAACATTTCTAAATATGTTTATGGCTTTGTTATGAGATCATGAAAGCCAAAGTACACAATTTTACTATTTTAATATTTAAATAATGAATATAGAATAAAGCTTTGGCTTTCAATTTCTTTTTCTAATTCTGAGATGATTACAGATCTATTTTTACTTATTCCAGCTGCCTGCAGAATACAAAAATAAAAGCAAATGTATGCAAAATGCATGGCTCAAATTACCATGCATTAAAATTCTGGTTGTTTCTCAACTCGTCTGATATTTTTGCAAGAGAGAGCAGAATGTGGATAATGCATCCCGCATCAGTCATCTCTATTAATCTTTTGCTTTCGGAAATACAAATCTGATCAGAAAATACTGACAGCTGTATTTTCAGCTGAGCTGCAAGTGTGTCAGTGCTGCAGACTGTAATATAGAAAATTTAAAGCAGCAGACTCAGGTACCACTGCCATGGAACTCTCCTCTCAGTTTTATTCTCCCTTCTCTGGCAAGGCTGGGAATTCCTCCAACACAGCATTACCAAATGAAATCTGCTTCCTATTTGATCTGTTTGCCTGTATTGGGAGCACAGCAAAAGATCTGAATCCCCCAATCAGCTCAGAAACTGCTTTTCAGTTGTAATTTTTCTACCAGCAATACTCTGAGGTGTGTCCCACAGACGCTGGGGAGGCAGTAACTTGAGTCAGCTGGATTTATTGTGTTCAAATCCTACATTTTAATATGCACTTAGGACATGAGGATTGTGGAGAGCACTCTGGGCTAAACAGCATTTTGATTTATTTCACCCCAGTAGCTGTAGCAGAGACAGGGGATGTCTGATGCACTTGGCATGTTGGTATTAATTCCTGGTGGCTGGGCTCTCTGGAGTAAGATTTTCTATTGCACAAGTGTAAGAAGAGAATTGGTTTTGTAGTGCTGGTGAGTTCCAGCTTCTCATGTGAAAGCTCTGCTCATAATCCACATGAGTCTGAAAAAAACATCTTTAGAGCTTGCACAGCCCTTGTGATATTCCAGAAGGCAAAGGAGTATTTTACTTTGCCTTGTGTGATTATTATTAATGTTTACATTTGAAGCTGCTTCTTTCTTTTACTTCATTAGACAGTGGATTGATGGAATAGTAAAATGGACTTTCTCAGGCATGCTTTTGTATGGCCCTCCAGACTGGATAATCTTTATTTTATATGTAACTAATAAAGACCTTCCCTTCGTTTTCCTTAGTTTAATATATATTTTTTTAATAAAAGCAGATAAAGTACTTACAAAACATGGCAGTGCACGAATTAGAGGAAATATTCAATAACATCACAGGAAAATACTAAGGATGCAAAAGAAATTAAAAGTGGAACAATTGAAACACTTTAAGTGACTGTACAAAGCTGATTTGATGATTAAGCATGATAGAACTATTGTTTTACACATAAAAATAATCAATGAGCCAAGAAACACACACACACAAAATAAATAAACCCTTTTCCTGATTATAATTTCTATATACAATTAATTTCTAAAAGTGAGCAAGGTGAATTTCTGCCTTTCACTAGATACAGGCACAGCTTCTTTAATTCACAGATTTTTGGGGTTTTACACGAAGGGGAACAGTTCCCTGCTATTTTAGTAATTTCTGTAAAGATCAACTCAACAATATTTGTAAGTGCTGAGTGAAGGAAGATGTGTCTCAACAGTGATTTTTCTAAGATGTGGGTTGAGAGTATTGAAGTGTATTTTCACAAGTGGAGCAAAATGCACCTCAGTGTGAGCAGCTGAGTTCAGGACACACTTCCAACATCTGCAGGCAGTGCCATGAGCCAAGCTCCCATTAAAATGGATCCTTTGCTTTCTTGGGACTAGTAAGGATTTTCTTCCCGTGTAAAGCTTCAAAATGAGCTTCCCTTCTCTAGACACTCAGAAACCTCCACTGAGCCAAGCAAACGACTCAGATCCACGAGATGTTTGTGTAACATCCCTATGTCAGACAGAGAGATCCCACTGAGAAAAAGTCCTTGGATGTGCACTTCACCTTAGCTTTTGTTCTGATAAAAAGCAGCTTTCACCTGTGAGCACTTCTGGTGTGTGCCACCTGAATGTAATAAAGCAGGATTTGGGAGAGAGGCCCTGCCACACCCTCATTTGTAACAAACCTGGGGCACTGCAAGGTAGGAACTTCTAGAAAAGGTTCGGTTGTTAACCTGCGCCCTTCAGAGCCTTGGTGAGTCCTTTTTTTCACTTCTTTGTGCTCTTTAAACGACCAAATAACAAAAAGCTGACAAAGCCTGTGGTGGAGAGAAGCTGAACGGGAATGGAGAAATTCTGATCAGCGTTAAATTCTGAGGGTGTTGCTTTGGTGTCTTCCTGACTATCTGTCTGGGTTTTGTGTGCAGAGCACTGGTGCGCTCTTGGTGTTTGTTGGTTTTGCCGTGGTCTGTGGAACTCTGCCATCTGCAGAGTATGGGGAAATCAAACTGCTGGTTTGGTTTTAATCTTTACTTGTTCTCTGTGTTGGCTCTAAAAGCAATGGTACTTAGCTGCTTTTTGTTTAATGACTGAAATAGGCTCTGGGAAGCCAGGGAAATTCTGTTATCTGAGAAGTTCAACAGAGGTTTTGTTTAATCTGTCTCACACAAGAGACACTTAATACTTAGAATCCTCAGGTTGTGTCAGATAGTGTAAAGCAGGGTAACAAAAGTCACACTTATTTTAGTAAGTGCTCTTCTCAGAAAAATAAAACTTAATAATAACTTAATAAACTTGTCAATAACTTAACAATAATTTAAAAATGTTTTGTGTGTTTCTTAGTAGCACTGAAAACGTCTCCTTTCCTGAGGGGGTCTAAAAATGAGCTTTTTTTACCAGCCACATGTAATATTGCCACATTTATCGTTCCTGTAGACATTTAGTGTATAAAGAAGGATCTGCTTTTGACCTGTGAAATGCTATCTTACGGAATCAAACCCTGCCTCTTCTCTTCTTCCAGCCCTTGAAGTGCCCAAATTTTAAATGTTGTAGGGCAGCCATGAGAAGAAGGCCCAAATAGGATGCAGGTGTAACCCTCAAATAGGGTGCAGCTGTGTGTTTGTTACCCTTGAAGTAAGAGCACTTTCCCTAGCTTTAAAATCCTTATTGCTGGCAACCAGGTGAGGGCAAACCTATGCAAACAGTATTATTATACCAGTGTGAATTTTTAACAGCATCCTGGGAGTTTTGTTAGACCACACAATTTGTTATACATGTGAATGTACCCCTGGGGATTTTCAACAGGATGAGATTAAATCCCTTAAACTAAAAAGGAAAGTGGGAGTGATCCAGGAAAGTTGTGACAATGGCTGTTTTTTTCCCTTGTTCTCTGCAGTATTTCCCATTTCTTCTTGGCTGTTCTCTGAGCTTTCTGGTTATTTTTATCACATCTTCTATATTCATTTTGCAGCTCCCCCATGATTCCTCTTTTTGTCAGCTCTGTCTTTTGTCTGTCCTGTTTCCAAAATTTTCTTCCCATTTTCCCGCTTTCCTTTTTCAGCTTTCCTGCAAATGTTTTGATTCAGGCTGTGATCTGTGTAGTTTTACCCCCCATTCAGTGCTGACTGTTGGCTCTACAAAAAGCAGAATAGATCCAGGAGATGCCGAAGTGGTTGTGCCTGAGCCAGCCCCTGGAAGGAAGAGGAGAATCCCCCTGGGAGCACCTCCTGCTGTGCTGCGGGCAGGTCATTAATCAGTGCATGTGGGCACTTAATTATTGCCCTGTGACCGCCAGCTTAGAGCTGCCAGCTTCATCTTTGCCTGAATTGCCATCACGTCTCTCCTTGGGGGAAAGGCACAGCTACACCCAGGCCGTTTGCCGTTGTTTCAGCCCTGGAGTGGGATGAAATGGGAAGAATGAAGGGCTGGATTGCCAGCAGCTGTGTGTGGTTTGTGTTGCCTGCTCTGGGTTGCTTTTGGTTCTGCTGTTTGCACAGTGAGGCTGGAGCAGGGTGAACACAGGAGATAGAGGAGGCTCCAACATGTGACAGTGATTTCTTCACTTCCAGGCTTTATCTGATATATGAATTTTATATTTTCTGTCCCAGTGTTCACATTCCTTATACCAGATGAGCACAAAGGTTTAGTGGTTCCCGTTGAGCAGTATTGGATTTACAGCGGTGTTTTGTTAGCTTTCCATGTATGGAGAAATCACTGATAGCATTTTTGTTTTTATCTCAGCATCACAGACCAATGTACTTGCTGGTTTATTGTGTATTTTATTACAGAATGTGTCACATTGTCCATAAGGTATCATGAGCACGGAATAGGGTAGGGGCAAATACAGTGCTGAACTGAGCACAGTTCTTGCTCCTTCCCAACCCTCTTCTTTTACTCCCCAATTCTAGCAGATTTTCCTTTACAACTGTTAGTTTCAGGTCCTTTTTACTGATTGCATCAAATCACTGTGCTGATATTGAGAAGGGTGTCATGTATCTGTTTTGGGTATTTATTTATGTGATGGCAGTTTTGGCCAGCAAAAGGAGTGTTTGGTTCGTGGTCATGAATGCAGATACTCAATGGGAACTCTGAGCATGCATGGGAAAACTGGGATGTGGTGGTTGAATTTCAGAGTTACACAGCAGTGTGGCTCACTAGAAATACTGGGTGTTTTCCTGATCAGTTGTTCCTCAAAACCCACAATTTGTGAGGACATCAACAGCTGTTCAGTTTTCAGTGTCATAATGTGGGCTCTGGATAAAATCTCCTAGGATTGCTTTTCACTGGGAGAAGCTCAAGAGTGGTAAAATACCCACGAGGTATCCATAAAATGAACTTGTCCAAGGAAATAAATCATTAGAGAGCTGCAGCCACGTGTGTAGAGGAGCCCCCGTGCTGCAGGACTGTGCTGTGGTGCTGCTCCCTTTTTGTTTAGGAATCTGCCCAATGTTTCTCTGGGTACAGTGAGTGGAAATCAGAGCTGGTCTTAATTAAAGTGTAGAATGCTTTTGCTCAAAGCACTACAATTTAAGGGATTTGGGTTTTTTTTCTCTTTCACCTTCTGTTCGTGGGGAAATTTTAATCACGTGTTCAAAAGCCATTTACTTTTCAAATGTGGCCTGACTCTGATCCCTCTGTAGCTCCATGGTGCCATGAGAAATTCCTCGTTGTGCCGTGCTCAGACCTTTTGGGACCTGATCTGTCTTGAGTTCTAACAAGCCTTGGGCAGCTGAACAAATCTTATTGACATGTGGTAGAATAACTCCATGGGCTTGAATAGCAGACACTGGCACAAGGAGCAGGTCAGCAGGAGTTTTCCCAGGATAAAGAGTGGCAGGAATGGTTATAACTTGGTGTGCTTGTGTCACCACTCTGCCTCAGGTGAGTTCTGGAAACCAGTCAGAAATAAAAGCCCTGTGAAGATGCCCCTTGGATTCTCAGGGCACTGTAAGTGTGCTCAGGCTGAGCCTCCTCTTGGGAGGAGGCAGCTGGTGCAGAGTGATGAGTAAATGCTGGAACCTGTGGCTGTGTCACCATTCTTCTACACAGGGACCTGGAGGGTAAAACCAGCAGTGGAACACCTAGTGAGAGCTTGGACCTAAAAATGCCTAAATGATCTTTTCACAACCATCATTCTGTACACAGGTCCTGCTCTCTGCTATATATAAATGAGATATTGCCATATAGCAATCACATCAGTAAATTAAAATGTTACCATTGCAGGATTTTTATCAACATTTATGTTTTAATTTTGTCAGGATAAATATGTTCTGTACTTGAGTTGTTTGCAAGAAGCATGTGACAATATTTGATATATCTAAAAGTATCATTAGAGCTATATGATGAGATGTGTAAAAAAGGCAATTTGCTTGTATGAGTGTGTGTATCAGCTGTATTACACATGCAAATATGTGCACACAGTCCCTGTGTCTCAGGGCTAACAGATCTGCCCTCTCTGTTCTCCCACATGTTCCACGTGCCTACAGTGCTCTCCCAAAGCTTCCCTGCTCTACAAATTGGTTAAATAAAGAAAATTGCTTAGTGAGCCTTGGGCTTGTGCTGGAGGAGCCAAAGGTTGGGAGCTGTGATGTGCACGAGCAGCAATCTCCTGTGTTATTAAGGGCTGGATTTGCCTCAAAACATGGTTGTGGTGTTGGTGTTTCAGAACTCATCTAGGGGGAGATTAGATGTAGGATTAGCCTGTCAGATTCCTGCAGTTTTCTTCTCAATGCTCTCTCGATTTTTACAGAACTGGAGAGGTTTGTGTAGGTTGTTTGGTTGTTAACCTTGTTCCTCTTTGTCTTCTGATATTCCCTTGCTCCTGAAGGCCCCTGCATTTGCTTCCATTTAACTGCTGCTCTTTGTTCCATTATTCCTTTCAGTGGGCCTTGATGATGTTTTGTGTTGTGTTCAGAAACAGGGATCAGGCTTCAGTCCTGCCTTACTTTGCTGCTGAAATAGCCCTGTCTGTACAGTGAGTTCCCTTTTGACCCCCCCAGCTGAGGAAAGAAGCTCATTTTGCTCTGTGAAGTGGAATTGCTGAGTGAGTTTGTGTTCTTTGCTGCCATGTGGGGACAGCTCTGTCCTTAGCACTGTGTGAGCAGTAAAATGCAGAAGCTCCCTGGTGTTCCCATGAGCTGCTGGCCTGCCAGGAGCAGGAGGAGGCAACAAAGGAGAAAATACCTGCTGGCACATTGTGGCTATTTTGGGACAGGCTTGGACCTTCTTGGCAATACTGTTCTTTTGGAATTTTTTTTTTCTACAGAGAAAGAGTCCTAAGAAAAATGGTTGTTGTCTAATACGTCCATTGTTCAAGTGTAGCAGAGTCAGTGCCCTGAGTACTTCGTAAGTTTGACCTAAATTCTGAAGAAAAACCTGCTGTGTTCTCTGTTCTGCTAAACTCTGGGGTTTGTAGATGGTTTTTGACAAATCTCAGTTCTTTCATTGTGAAAAGAGACTTCTAGAAGAGAGTTGATAGAATGCAGACAGTATCTGCCTCTCCCCAAGTCTCAGTTAACATGATCCAGCACTGTTACAGAAAACTGCAGAATTCTGTGAAGGTTTGTCTAACCAGGAAGTGTTACTCCAAATTTAAAACTGGATGGATTTGAAGTAGAGATTAACTGATCAGTGTCTAACCATCGAGAGTTATTTTAGATTAACATCAAATTTGCATACTGCTTTAAAGTGCAAAACATCCCAGCACTGAGGATGAATTGTATTTGAAGAGCTGGTGGCAGTCCACCTGAGACAGTGATTTCATTCAGAACTGCAGGTGTTTGTTTCATTCTCAAAAAGCAGTTTCTTTTTTGTCAGGTGGGATGTTCTGGAAACCAGCTTTGATTTCTATGAACAATGAATTGTTGATAGGGTGGTTATAAAAAGATTCAAGTTAATATGGCATTTGAAATAGAAAACATAAATTATGCACCAAAACTACAAAAGCAAATGTTTAGTTTTTTGCTGCTGCAGTGAAAAAGTGTTTTGCTTATCTGATAAACAGGATAGTGCAGCGATAGATTTAAAAGGCCCATAGTAGTGAGATTTAAACCTCTCTCATCTGATACACCCATTTCAAGGTCTCCATCAGTTCTATGTGTCTGTATTAAAGATAACAGAAGTGCTTGCTTTTTGCTGCATCAGGGAGCAATTATCTAATGCAAGTTAACTGCTGTGAGCCAAAATGCATTTTTACTTTGATTACTTTAGACTTTCTTGATGTATTTCTGTATTTGGGGCCATAGAAAACTCTGGTTTCAAAGGGGCCTCCAGAGATCATCCAGTCCAACTCTCTTTTGAGAGCACAGCCTTAGATTTGGTTATTTGGGGTCCTGTCAAGCCAATTAAGTCCTGGGCTGTTTGCAGTGAGGGGAATTCTACCACTTCTCTAGGCAACTATCCTGATCTTTATTTTCTCTAGTGAAGAATGTTTCCCGCAAAGCAGCTCCTGCCTTTGTCCTCTCCCTGTGCATCCATGTGAAAAGAGCACCTCCATCTTCTCTGTGCTTTTGGGGCTTGAGCCACATCTAAACTTTTCTACTTTTTGTGTCTTGGAACTTCAGATCTGTACTCTGTTTACAAGTGTGTGGAACCTGTTAGAGAAAAGCAATAAAAACAGAAATACAGTGTAGGCAAAAACCAAATACTTTTAGTCCATTGGCATTCTAATGTGTTATTAAAAAATAATCTTGGAGCAGGATATTATTGCAAGAGAAACTGTGGAGGTAGTATGATACGAGTTTCCCATCTGGCAAGGCCCCCAGACCAGATGGATCCACTAATGACTTTTATAGAGCATTTCATCAGACCCTGCTGAAACACGTGTCTGGCATCTTTAATTATCCTGAATTAGCACGGTTCCAGCCTTGGATGCTTACATTCAGGCTTGTTGGTCTTTGAAGGGAAGGAAAAGGAAACATTCCCTGAAAGATCTTCCTAACAGAGCTTTTTATTAATGTTAAAATACTACCTGAGCTTTGCTGCTTCATCCTGAATGGATTGTTTGTCTGGAAAGTGCCTTTGGAGGCACTTGGGTTAAAGAGGCTTTTTGCAGACACATCAGAGTGGTTTGGAATTGGCACAAGTGCCAGGAATGCCGTTGCTTTCCTTGCCTTCCCTGGCAGGAAGGGAATGGGCTCTCCCCAAGTTGGTCTCTGCCTCTTTCCCTGTGTGTGCAGCTGCTCCTGTTGCTGTTCCCACACAGAGAAGTTCTTGTTGTTTGGGGAAGTGGCTGCCAGGGACAGTGGGCAGCACCAACGGCAGCTGCTGCTGCTTTCATCCCTTGTTGGCACCCCAGCTCCTTAGCAAGAGGGAGTTCGTGTCCTTTTCCCTCAAACCTGGAAAACAGAGACAAATTTGCTTGGGAAATTTCTTCTGCCCACCCTGCTTAGATCTTGTCCTCCCTGTGGAAGGAACAGGAATTAATCCTGTAATAATGTGTTTTCTGTGCTATAAATTGCTGTTGTTTAAATGCCTTGTCACTTCTAATCTTATTTCTGTACAACATAACAGTATTTCAGAGTTCTCCAGTGGTGCAAATAGCAATGTGGTGTCATTACACACGGTCCAGTTATGGGATGCTTGCTTAGAAGATGCATCTGTACAGCTCAAAACACAGCCACTGAAGTTGATACCCATTTAAGGAGGCAGGGAAGGGCATGGAAATCTTAAACCTTAAGGACAGCGCATGACCTCTGTGACAGAGATATTGTATAGGTACACTTAGAGTTTTTATAGCTGAACACACCTCAAACATATCACTCATACAGGTAATAAACAGTCAGCAAGAGTTGTCTTAGAAATTTGGCTTCATTTCCTTCCTCTAACCCACTGCTCTGCCTGCCAAAAATAATCTCTTGGTTATCTAACAGCCAGACTGAACGTGGGCAGGGGGAGTGCATTGGAAAGGCTGGTGGCAGGAGATGAATGTCCTCAGCAGGGCTGGGAAATCAGACTGCTAATTTAGGTGCCAAAAATTGATATTATTCCCTAATTTTAGTTCCCCCACTGGCTGACTTGGTGCATCAAAAAGGATAAAACACATACCAGAGACATTGAGTACAGACATGTTGATGTTTAGGAAGTGTGTTCGTGCTCTGAACCCAGGAGGAGGCTCTGGTGTGTGAGAACTGCTCTGTGCTAAATGGTGGCACGTGTAATTAAATTCTGCTGCAGCACTGGGGGAGCTTAGCCCAATTAATCCTTTCCTTCTGGTTCTGGAAGGAAAGTATTCTAACTCAGTTACAGCTATCACACCTTAAGTTTGTGGTGTCACCTTTTATTGCCTGTATAGGTGTGGAACTGAGGTGTGAATTAGCTGACACAAAATATAATGTACAGCTCGAGCCTGGGGAGGAAAGGAGGAATGGGCAGGGGAGATAAAACAGTTGAATTGTGCTGAAATTGGTCTTTTTTCATGAAATGCATATGTTTATGAAACTTTCCTAGGCTTTTTGATTAACTTTAATTATTAGTTTGGTGTTTCTGGGCTGGCAGAAGTATTCAGCTCAGGCACTGGTGAGTGCCAGTTTATTAATAGGATGTTTTTCCTTGTTCTGTGTGTACCTTTCATACTCAGACATTTGTTTCCTGGGTAACTGTGTAAAACTCCCTTTGTATTCATACGACTTTACAGAGAGGTTGTATTTTATTTTCGTATCTGAAGGGTTGTGAAGAGAAATATGTGGTTTGATTCTGGTAAAACAATTAATTTGTGTCTCTTCTGAGATTGCTATGTTTAAACATTTAAAGATGAGAGATGTATTTCTCATAGTGAACAATATCCATTATTCAGCCTCTGGTCCATATTTCAGAATATTTGAGCTGATGTGCAGAAGGGGAATAATTAGTAGAAAATCATCCATTATAAACCTGTGAAGACTTAAGATCCACATCTGTGTTCAATCAGCTTATCAATCAAAAGTATTTAAAAATTCTCTGGTTATGCTTTTCCTTTCTCTAGTTAAAATGTTATTACATGATAAATTGTATTCTGCACTCACTGTGTCAGTCTCAGCTAAACACTTTCAGTAAATCTGTAATGGACTGAGTTTTGAGGACAGCTGCTGTGCTCATTCCCGGGGTATGTTCTGACTTGCGGTGTGTTGTTTGCAGCCTCGCAGTGCACCCGGATAAAACGCTGGTGGCCACGGGGCAGGTGGGGAAGGATCCCTACATCTGCATCTGGGACTCCTACCGCGTCCAGACCGTGTCTGTCCTGAAGGATGCGCACACACACGGCGTGGCCTGCCTGGCCTTCGACTCGGACGGCCAGGTCAGTACAGCTCCTTCTGTGGCTCTGAGCAGAGCTGCGCTTCGGGTTTGTGTTCCTGCAGCTCCTGGTACAGTGCAACTGTGAGGGCAGGGACACCTGGGTGTGGGACAGGTACCCAGAGCAGGGACAGCAGGGACACCTGGGTGTGGGACAGGTACCCAGAGCAGAAATGCCTGTCTGTAGTTTAACTGCAGTGGCTTCACCTCATTCTTGTCACCTGCTGTCCAAAGAAATCAGTTCCTGGCAAAGCCCTCAGAGCCCTGCAGCTTTTCTGGCACAAGAACTGCGCTAATCTCACTGCTGGGAGAGTCTCTTGGCTGGGGTGCACTGGCAATTTAATTGAATAATGGCACTAGGACACACAGTGTGGCTTTCTACAATGTGGTTAGTCTAGATGATATCTTGAAACAAAATTTAAAATATAACTGAATGGTGGGCTGACCCAGCTAAACACAATGTTTGTTTTTTTCTCTTGGGCAGTGTTTAAAGCTTTAGGCAAATAGCCCTAAAATTCACATATACCTGAGAAATATTTCACAGAGCTTTATAAATAAATATCTGATATGCATTTTTGTCATTATTGATGGCAATTATGTCCCGATGGGTTTTCTAATGTAATACTTGCTAAAGCATTTTTAGGGATGCTTAGATTAGCTGATACCAAAAACAAGAAAACCCTCAGATCAACAGAACAAAATTTTTAATGGTGTAATGTATTTTAAGATATTGTTCATTCAGAAATAGATTTCTTTCATTTTTTCCCCCCTTATTTTTAACTTCATAAGACTGGTGGTTAAACCTTTTTTTAAAAGCTATTTGAGCATCTCATGGGAATGAAGACTTGTGAGCCTGGGGAGTGTTTGAGGTGGAGACCTCCATGAAGACCCTGATGAGTGCTTGCTGTAATTAAACCCCAAACTCACTGCCATGTTGACCTTGCAGAACAGTGGTAATTCCCTTTCTGGAAGTGCTGGAGAAATTACAGTTTATTCTGGAAATAAAAATCTGCATTGAACACTTTTCCATCTGGAGAACATGAATATGGATAAAGATCTTGGCTTTTTGCTGCCCTTCCTGGCTTTGCAGGAGAAGCTGCTGTGCTGAGCCAGAATTAAAGGGCATGGGAGGAAATCTGTGGGTATTTGGAGCTCAGAGCTGCTGGCAGTTCTGCTTTGTTTAGTCAGCGTTCCCAAGGGAGCTGGTGTCTGTGACAGGGCAAAACAGGCTCTGCAGACACTGCTTGCACCTCCCAGTGCAATCTTTCCCTCTTTTATGTGCGAAGGCTGTCAGAAGCCAGGGGAGTTGTGTATTCAGCCCCAAAACACGGCTCAGTGCAGCAGTCAGGGGTGGTACAGCTGCAATAACAGCTGTATTCTTTTCACTGCTAGTTCTGCCAGCTGCCCACTTCCTAATGAAAGTCAGGCAGAGGCAAAGCCCAGGTGACTGCTGCATTCCCAGAGTGGATCTCTGGATTCACCTCAGCTCCTGTGCAAGTGCTGCCCCATGTGGGGTTTCAAACAGGGCCACCACACCTTTCTCTGAGCAGTTAACCTGCTCTTGTTGAATCAGAAACTCCAGGGTGTCTGTTCCTTTTGGATGAAAGTGGAATTTTCTGCTGGGTGGGCTGGAGCTGACCCCACACAGAGACAGTGAAATTGTTCCTGCAGCACTTCCCTGGCGTGTTCCAGGGGGTGGGGAATGCACATCTGCGTGCACAGGCTTTGCTGTCATTTCTAATAAACCCTTTGTTAATGATTCCTTCATTTCATGTACCTTCAATACAGATTTTGGAGACACAGTGAATTTCCTATTTGCTGTTACCTGTGATTAATTCAGTCCTGATAGGAGCTGAAATTCTGTTTAAAAATACATAGTTTAGTTTGGGCTTTTTCTGTCTGTGCAGGAGCTGCCACTTGGCAGAGGGAAACTGCACTTTGCTCAAGTGTTTAATGAGGAGCTGTCATTTTGCCTGTAATTAAGAATGTCTTCAATCAAGAGTTAACTACAGTTTCTCCTTAAAAGAGCTGACACCTTCCCTTCACACAATTACTACAAAGCAGATGCATCTTACTGAACTCTTTTTAACAATACCACACAGTTCAATTTTGGCTCTGAGTTATTTCAGATTAACCCTTTTAATGTGCTTTCTAAAGGTGTTTTTATTGGAGTGGGAAGGGCCATAGTACGTACACACCTGATGAAAAGTTAAAAATGCAGCACTAGGCTTCTATAGGCAGATCTTCCAAATCTGTTTAGATTTAAAAATAATTGTTTAATTATGTGCCTGAACTACTTGGCAGATATTTTCTTTTGGTAGTTTTGTGAATTCTCTGAATAGAATTTTGTCAAATTCCCTTCCAGAAGAAGAACTAAAACTGTGTTTCAACAGAAAAAACACTCTTTAAAAATCACTTTTCTACCAGTGGGAGACCTTCCTCAGCAGGCCAAGGTTAAAAGAAAATATAAAGTACTTCTCAGTTTCCTCTAGTGCTTTCCCTGCTGATGGCAAAGTCAGCTAAGAAAGAAACTTTCTGACACAATTTGAAGTTGTAGAAAGCAGCCATTCCTTACTCCAGCATTGGACACAGTTGGAGCAGTGATATTTCTCTAATCAAAGGTGTTGTGAAACTACACCAGGTCCTTTATTCCCTCCTGATCATCAGACATGTTAAAATGCACTTCCCAGCTCATACATAAACACTACTTTCCCTAGAACCAATCTCCAAGCCTCTGCTCTTCCTGGAACATTTTTACTGTCCCAAAGGGGTCTCTGCTGGTTGTGCCCACTGAGAGCTCCCAGTGCTGTAATGACCTTGCTTTGGATTTCCAAGGCCTACACTGGTGTTTTTTGTCACATAAGTGCCACAAACCCCACTCAGGCTCCTCATGATCTGTTCATCCAGCTACCTTTAGTATTCCATGTCTTTTATATCCTTTTATTTGATTTACTAGTCAATAGTTATGCTCTATTTTGCAATTTCAAGGGAACTGAACATTTCCGTTCTCCATGTTGTTTGTCAAGTCCCCCCTTGCTTGAGACTGTTTTAGGCAAGTCTCAATGCTTCGTTTTCCAGCACAAAGTGTTACAACAATTAATAACATTGAATTAAACTGCTTTCCAAAATCAGGGGAGTATAATTGCACATTGTCCTGCACTCCCTGGATGGAAAATGCTCTCTTGGCCCTAACTCCTCCTCATGGTTGTTGCCAAAGCACCCTGAGGGGAGGCATTAATAGCACTTGGAAACAGGAGCCTTGAGGAAACCATTGTCTGCACATATGGAATAGGGGCCATTGCCAGTGCTAAGGTCTGATTTCCTATTTCCCACTGCTGGGCTGCTCTGTGGGACTGCTCTGTGTCCTCAGTGCCCTTGGGCCAGAGCAGTTTCTTAGTGGCCCTGAGTGCTGTAACACTGACCCTGGCCAGCTCCAGCATCCTGAGCTCTGCTGATACTGGGAGTGATGGTAAAGCATAGAAATCCTTTCACGTTGTCATTTCCTGCAAAAAACATAATTTTATTTCTTTGTTCCACTGCACAAACTTGTTTGACTCTCCCTTCACAACTCCGTTACGGGTCAGAGCCCATTGACAGAGTTCTGCCCCCTCTGCAGGGTGAACCCTCCAAGGAAATCTTGTTTCCCCCCAGCAATATCTGAGGACATACCCAGATTGCCCCACGAAAACCTCATGTTCCTCTAGGAACATCTCATTTCTTCTCTCTGTATTTCTGTTCTGGACTTGGAGGAACTTGTGCTATAAGTCTGTAAATAGTTTTTTGTGGGGGTGGTGCTGAGGGGTGTAGAGTTGGCTGTTTTGGAGGGATTTTGTTTTGTTGTTGTTTTCATTAATGCCACATTGCTTGGTGCATTTTTTGGTGGTGTAATGGTTCAGTTCTGCAGGTTTTGCATCAGGATAATGCCTGTTGTCATCTCCTATTAAACCAAAGTCCCAAAACTTCTATTTAATTTCTCTACATCAAGAACTTTTAATTGTTGAGTCAGTGGAGGGTGTGTGAACCTGCTGCTGCAGAGGCTGTCAGGGGCTCTCCCAGCAGGGAAGATGTGCCTCATATTTCAATATTTCCACTCAGGAATGGATGAAACTCGAGTACCTGCTCTCTGAATTATTGCTTAGAATGAAAACTGGAGCCTTCTGTTCCTATGTGAACGCTCATTTCCTCTCTCTGTTATTCAGTTGTTGAGAGCTTTATTGCATTTAATATTTTTCCTAATACAGCATTTTAGAGGAGTCTGTGGTTATGACACTTGTTTTCTTTGCTGCCTCAGTCCTTTTGTGTTATCACAGGTCCAGATTTTAAACAATTTGCTCACTCAAAATTCCAGCCAATTTTTTATGGAATTCATGTGAGGTTGGACAAAATTAGGACAGTCAGTGGAAGGGAAGACCTACAACTTCCATAGTAATGGCTGATCTTCTGGGCATGTCAGAGATGGATGCAGTCTGCTTTTTCCCTTCCAGATTCCCAGTCCATTTTATTATGTTACTTTTATTTCCTCCATTACTGAGATGAAAAAGTATTAAAATTAAGTTCTTTTAATTAACGATCAACACAACTTTAATTTAGCTTGGTTATTAGTTAATTATTGCAGTTAGTTTAACTGGTGATGTGATATACAAAGCTATGAAAAGGCAGTTATTGAAAGTACATGCAGTTCTGGTTCTAAAACTCAACAAAATGAGCATAATGAACAGGCAGTAGTTGGCAATAGTGAAAGCTTTTATTTCCCTTTCACTTTAATATCAGAATAATAAATCAAAATGCTAGAGAGGTGTGCAGCTAAAACAAGCACCTCAGATGTTTCAGGGTAAGAATTTCACCTGGAACATTGGTAGCCTGAAATCAATAAGCTGACCTTTCAGAGAAGATGAGATTTCAGTGCTCTCTCCAGTGAGTAAATGTTGAGTGTGAGTCTTTGCTTTTGCAGTGTGGTTCAGAGCCAGGCCAGGTGTGGGAAAATCCATTTGTGCACATAATGCTGGGAACTGCAGAGGGGTTTGGCCTTGATTTCCTGGTAACTGGATTCTCTTGTTTCTCCTCAGCGCTTGGCTTCCGTGGGACTGGATGCCAAAAACACAGTGTGCATTTGGGACTGGAAGAGAGGAAAGCTCCTGGCAACAGCCACAGGCCATTCTGACAGGGTAATTGTGTGGGAGCATTCCTGGGCTTGGGCTGGGAGCTGCATGGCTGCTGCAGAGATAACTTTGGTTTCTCTTACGTTAATGCAGAGGTAACTCTGGTCATTCTACCTGGTTTGATAAAAATCTGAAATACTGAGAATTCCTTCTCATTGGGCCAGACACAGCACAAGGCACTGTTAGTAAGCCTAGGGAGGAAATGTGTTGTACCTACACACTGAGTAGGCTGATCTGTAGCTCTTCATGAGATGTGAAAAAAATCATCTTGTCTCTGTTATGTCAAAAAGACAGTTTATCCTGAGGGCAAATTTAGCTATATCCCTTTCGGTTTTCCTTAAAACACTTACCTGTAGAAGTAACTTGATTGAGATGAGTATTTCTTTTATATCTGTTAGCTTCAGGTACAGGATCATAACTTAAATAAAGATGAGAACTGACCTGGTTTAAGTTTAGAATGTTACTCAGGATTAGGAGATGTTTTACCAGGTTTAGCATAAGTAAAATTCCTCCCTGACTTACATAAGCACATGGATGCATATGTTAAAATAAATTATGGACACATTCTGTCAACTTGTATATATATATTATCATTTTATAATACGTTTTGCTACTGACCTCAGTAAGTGCAAGATCAGGTTCTGAATTATCAGAATTCTCCAGGACAGGCTAGAAGTACTAAAATCTTAGTCCCAATAGACTTTGCCAACCAGAAAAAGGAGCTTGTGCACAGAAGAGGGGGTGGGAAAGAATGCATGTGTAAATATTGTTTATTCTTGGTGTCTTGGAGCTGGAATGGATTGGCAGTGTGGAGTTGTGGATGAAGTGTGTTGACAGAACTGTGTGAGGAACTCTCTGTGTTTGCCTTGACCTTTGGTCACAAAGAGTTTCAAATTTACCTGTAGAGTGTTCTTTCATTTCTAGTGATATGTTCCAACAGAAATTATGGCTAAGCACAGGTAAAAGCAAACTGAACCTAGATGTCATTACTATATAGGTTAAAATATCAGCTTAATATATTTCTTAACAGATATTTGATATTTCCTGGGATCAATACCAACCAAACAGAATTGTCAGCTGTGGAGTAAAACACATAAAGGTAAGAGCATTCATTGTTTACTTGGAAAAAGTACTTGCACCAAAAAAAAAAAAAAATTTCTGTGTTCTTACCTGATGAGGACTTGAAATCTAGGACAGATGGTATTTACCTTTCTTTATGCTGTGAACATTTTGCAGAATGTTTTGTTTGAAGCCAGTTCAGACATTCAGCAGTGCCTGAGCTGCAGATTACCTGACCAGGAAAGTCAGGGAGATCCTTTGATGTAATTTGTATCATTATATACTTATCATTTTGGGTCTTCTGCCCATTGCACCCTAGTGGTCTCAGCCTTTAGGGGTTTCCCTCATCCAGCCCCACACAGGGTCCCTGTGCAGCTGGAGGAGGAAACAAGGTAAAACGTGGGAACAGAACGACCTGCACTTGGGCTTCTCATGTAACACCAGTGAGAAGTGTGCAGGGCCTGCAGAGACAAATCTCTGCTTTTGTCCCCACTGTTTGCTCCCTCCAAGTCACGCTGTATGGAAGTGTTGGGAATAGAAACCTAGATATGTATTAGATGTTTAGGGTAAAAACTTCTCATGCCTGTGGAAAGCTTAGAAACAAATCCTTGTCTACCAATATCCCCTTCAGGTTTCTATTTTTCTCCTGTCTCCTCAAAAACATTCCTAACAGATGGCAATTATTTCACATGACTGGGGTGGGAAGAGCTTTAACTAGAAGTTTAGGAAATCAGTTAATAGCTCTGGTTCTGGTTCCTGAGAAGCTCGTGCCCTTAAACCACCACTGCTTCAAACTGTGGGTGGTTTTGGCAGCAGAGATGCCATCTGTTGTGTTCTGCAAGCTGTTTTCCAAAACCTGTGTTTGTTTGGCACCTGTCCTCTGTTTAAAATGGCCATAATCACCCTGAACACAGAGAATACCAGCCACTGTAAATGCATGGAGGTAAAGGAATGGCAAAAAATAGGAAAAAAGCAGCGTGGAGGGGAAATGTGTTCCCCTCCAATGGTGCTCCAGCAGCGTTCTAGACTTGCTGTTTGGTTCAGGGCTGTGGGAATGTGATATTAAGAGCTCTGAAGGAATTGGATCACTGTGGGAATTGGGACTTGTGCTTGGGAATTGTGCTGTTTATTCCTTTAGCAGTCCAGTTGTGCTGCCTCATTTGGCTGAGCAGGGATTAGAAGCTGAGGTAAAGCCCGGGAGCTAAGGAATCTCTCACTGAGCTCAGGATCTTCCCTCCACCCTTCCAGCACTGCTGCTTGCCTTCCAGCCCTTCCTCAGCTGACCAGAAGGGAAGAGAGTTCGGGTTTTACTCAAGGAATGAGAGCCCTGGGGGCACTATTCCCTCTGCCTTCTAAATTGGCTGATGTTAAGAGGCAAAGGGAAAATTTAATTGAATTAACAATAGAGAAGGAGCTGACATTAAAAACCTTGATCCAAGGATTTTCTGGAATAATTAATTGTAAAAAAAACCAACAAAAATACCCCTAAAAATTGGCTGTAGGCAAATGAAGTGGGAGTAGATGGATGTGATGAATCCATGTCAGACACATCACTGTTCTTGTCCAGATGACAGAGCAGGGATGGCTCCTCTGACACTCTGTGCTGTGCTGCACCCCAGAGATTTGCTGTTCTGTATCTGCACCTGTCCAGAACATCCTGCTGCTGACAGGACTGGAGATTTCAGCACTTCTCTTGCACATCTCTCATTGATAGTCTCTTTATTCTGCCTTCACCAGAAGGTCTGGTCCTTGAGGGGGAGCTGGGTACACAACCTGTGGTCTCTGCTTGACAAATAATGTTTATTTGAATTTTTAAAAGCACTTTTATTCAAAAACATATATTCTGATATTTCTAGCTCGCCTCCAAAGACAACCTTCTGAGAAAAACTTTGTTTTCTTCACTCTCCTCCCCAGTCAGTCTTAGGTTCCTTTTTGCAGAATGTTAATGACTTCAGTGTGGCAGCTGAGCCAGTCCCCTTTGCACACTTGGAAGCTGTTACTCTGGGAGTCAGGGAGCTGTCTCACGTACCAGTGTGCAGTCCCTGTGGAACAGATGGTTTCTCACTAACTGTGACTGGATTTGAGGGCCAGAACTCTTTCAGTGCTCTGGGGAGGGGCAGAAGTGGCTGCTCCAGCATGCAGCTTGTGTGAGATAAAGTATTTTATCATTTCAGTGCTGTTGCTGTGTTTTGCAGACAAAAAAAATGGGATTTTCTGGGGTTTGGAAACACGCACTTGTCTGGACAGCATTTCCCAGCAAAACCTGATACAGGACTGAGAGAGTGAGAAGGGGTAGTGTGGCAGTAGAGAGGCAGCAAGCAGATTAATAATTTGGTTTGGGTTTAGATGCACTGCATTTGCCTGGCTCTTCCCTTGGTAAATGGGCAGGCTTTGGAGGAGTGGCTGTTCTGACAGCACTGAAGGAAACACTGCTCTGTCAGGATGTGTGTCTGAGATCTGCACACCCTGTGCAAAACCAGAAATCCTGCAGAATCCTCTCTTAAGCTGCCTTTTCCATTTCACAGTTTTGGACCTTGTGTGGGAACGCCCTGACAGCAAAGAGAGGAATATTTGGTAAAACAGGAGATCTCCAAACAATCCTGTGTTTAGCCTGTGCTAAAGAAGACATCACCTACTCCGGGGCTTTGAACGGGGACATCTATGTTTGGAAAGGGCTCAACCTGGTCCGCACAATTCAAGGAGCACACGGTGTAAGTGGTGTTTTCATGTCTGTTTGATAAAGAATTGGATTGAAAAACTTCCTGCGGGCTTAGCTGCAGAGATTTCCTTCTGTTTCAGGTCACAGGGGTATCTGAGGCTGTTCAGCAATTAAGAATTTAGATGTAATATTGTACTTGTTGACGTGTTGCCAGCAGATGCTGAGCTGATATTTATAGTCTCCATCTAACCAAGTAAACCAAACCTCAAATGAAGTCTGTAAATCTGAAGTTTCACAGATTGAGTAGCTTCAGTTATGATCAGTTTACTTAAAAATAGTTGGTAAGCACATTATCTAGGCTTAGATAGAATTTTGCCACTAAAATTCCCAATGCTGGAGACTGTCTCCTCAGAAGAGCTTCAGTATGGAGCAAACCTGTTGTATCTGTGAGTTTGTACTCCAGCCATACTTCAAAGAGTTTGCTCCAATTGCCTCCATAACACACACCCACAAACCACCGCCCCCAGTCTGAGCTCTCATCTTTACAGAGTGAGAGGGGGATGTGCAGGATTGTGCTAGGTTTCTAATACAATTAACTTGCCTCTCTTGTTGCTACAGTAAAGGCACTGTAGGACTTCTTGTCGTATTTCAAAAGTATCTGAAAATCCTGCTCCTGTTTAGAATATGACTGTGGGTAATGGCATTATGATGTGGGGTTTTTGGAACAAAAGGAAACCAGACAATTTTCTTCAGGAGAAACATCTAACACTTGTCACTGTAGTTTTGCTCTAGGAAGAGCACTGCAAAAATAATGGAGTTTTTTCTGTTCTCCCAAAATCAGTTATGGTGACATTTCATCAGGGTTTGTAGGACCTCTTCAAATGAGATCCAAGTATTGATTATTTACAAAAGTAATCCCTAATTTATGAAAGCAGAGAGATGAGTCAGTGGGGCATTTTACCTGAGGAGCTACTGTGGAACTGCAGCTGCAATAACACAGGAATGTCTTTGGCAAGCAGTAACCCCCTGTAGTATATTATTATTCTGTTTGCAGAATTTTAGTTAGATTCATTAGAATGATTAAATGCAACCTCTTTATACATAAAGTGATAAATTATGGAATTTGCCATGGCTAACATGCAATCTCTATGGCATGAATAATTAGAAATATTAATTTATGAAGATGTTGCACAAGGCACTTTGAAAATGTCTTCTCTCCATTGTATTTATCTCCCTGCAGTTCAGTTTATCTCCTAACCAAGGTTTTCCTGATAAAATACTGACCCAGCAGGCATTCCTTGAACTATTCCAAGGTAGTTCAGCACAGCTATTAATCATGAGGCATTTTCAAAACCAAGGAGAAATTCAAACTGTAAATTGTTTTCAAGCAAGAGAATGAGTTGACACTTTTTCAGTCCCTCTGAGATTCCAGATGATGTCTGAACTGAATTCATGAAGGAATGTCTCAGTCACCTGTGCCCCTGTAAGAAGTTTGTATTGCTTGTTTGCTTGGTTTTGTTCATCACTTATTTTAAGTGCTCCACTGGTTATTCAGTTGTCCTTGTCATGTTTTACCAGAGCTCCATCTGAAGTTCTGCAGGTAGGCTGTATCACTGCTGTGTGCACTGAGGTTTCTACACAAACCCCTCGAGTGGAGCACTTGAAGTAAAAGCTGTGTTCACTGGTTCGCTTTCTGAATGGGCAGCACTTCTGTGCCCAGCAGTTTCTGGCCTTCAACAAGAGTCTGTTTGAAAACATTTGCTTGGTGTGTTTAAATGAGGTGTGAAGACCTTGCAAACTCGGGCTGCTTTGGTTGACAGGCTGGAATTTTCAGCATGTATGCCTGTGAGGAAGGCTTTGCCACAGGAGGGAGAGATGGCTGCATCCGCCTGTGGGACACCGAGTTCAAACCAATCACTAAAATTGATCTCAGGGAGACTGAGCAAGGATACAAAGGTAAGGAGCTGTTCCTTTCAAGGATACAAAGGTAAGGAGCTGTTCCTTTCAAGGATACAAAGGTAAGGAGCTGTTCCTTTCGTGGCTTTTCACACATCTGGGTAATGCATGGTGACAGCACTGAGTGTGCAGCATACTGATGGTGTGCACACTGCTGATTGCTTTACTTAATGGCTGTATTTGGTTTTGGGTCTGTGTTCCCTTCCCTCTGACAGTTGTGTAACCTGTGGGGTTCCATGGCTCATGGTATAAACGCAGGGATGAAATCTGTGCTTCTCACCATGCAAATGCAAGAAAGAACATAACTGAGAACTAATTAAACACCTTAAGATGGTAGAATGAAGTTAGTCAATCTTTAATTAATTAATTACTTGCAATTCATGTAAGTAGTTGAGATTTCTGGAACCTGATATTCAGTGATGGTGACCATCTGAACTCTCCACTCCTGCACTTGGAATGGTAGCACTTGGCAGATTTGCTGGAGAGAATGTTATTAAGTTGGTACTAATCACATTTGTTGAATCTAATTGTGCTTCCAGTGAGCTCAGCCATCACTTTATTTTATGATTTGAAACACTTAGAATCTCATAGATCACAATGCATGCTTTATCAAGGGTGTAGTGTTCACCCATAGAATTCAGCCCTCAAAAAGTTGTCCAGGCCACCCAAGCAGCAGTGCCTCTGCTCTGCACTCCTGCTTTATGCAGTTTTTTACAACCTGAATTGTAATGTTTAATATGGATTTCTAGAAAACAGTAGCAACAAAGAACCAAAAAGCAAAGATCTGGTCAAGTGAAAACTCTTAACTCCCAACCTCTGGAAGTGGGGTTCCATTTTCACTTGGCACTGGCACTGATTAATTTAAGCACATCTGTAGCCTCGGGCAGTGGTGGAGCCTTAATGCTTACCTGGGACCTTTTGTCTTTCCCTTCAGTTCTTTTTCCAAAAAAAAAGGCATTGTCTGTTAAACCCTGAGAGCAGCTAATCTTTCTTCATGTGCAGTCTGTCCACAGAGAACATTGCCTTTCCCACATCCAGAGTGTGTTTGTATTTTAAATCTTAACAATGTCCATCTTCTACCAAATTCCAACCTGAATTCCACTGTATGGTCATTGGTGTATTCCAAGAAGAAGATGGAAGTCAGAACTTCAGTATTAATTTAGCTAAGTCATAAAATGGCATAATAAAAATTAAAAACTGTTGGAAGTGGACAAGAAAATAAATTAGGATTAATTTAACCTTCTTGAGAGACAAGAATATTTCATTTATGTGACCAGTAGTTCACTGCATTATGTATTTGGCTCCAAAAATACGTGAAAATGGTGATGTGAGTGACCTTGACTACATGACAAATGGATTTTTTTTATTCATTCACATCTCACAGCTTCTAGACCTATGATCCAAACTTTTTTTGGATCTGGAACTGGAACAGAAAATACAAACCCTGCAAGCAGTTGATCAGAGAGTGCTACTAAATTACTGAGCCTACTGAGAAGTTGTTTTTAAGCTTGTGGTCAGTAAAATTCCAGCTCCAAAGTTAGGATCAGACTTGTGGAATCAGATCAAGCTCTCTTAAAGTTACACAAAGCAAAATTCTGTTGGTTTGGGGAGGAGGGATGTCTTTTTACTTTTTTTTAATAGTATATTTTCATTGAAGTGGAGAAGAATTCACCATTAGAATTCTATTTGAATATGCAAAAAAGTAAAGCATTGGAAAAAGATATAAACCAGCTTCAGTTACAGGACCCCCTGGGCTAATACAGAATTTAGATCTTTAAATCCTGTGAAGTGGAGCTGGTTTTTAAATTCCCAAGGTGTGCAGCAAGCCTGTTTCCCCAGGAGTGAGTTTTCTCAATGTGCTGGATAGAGGAGATGTGACAGAACTCCTTGAGCTTTGGATGAGCTGGGAGGCCCCAGTGTGCTGTGAATGA
>PYHW01009533.1:3274042-3311082 GCA_013186435.1 Turdus rufiventris | reverse complement strand
AAGGCGCACCGGACTATAAGGCGCACTTCCGGGTTTGGGGAAAAATTTTAGTCAAAAGGGTGCGCCTTACAGTCGTGAAATTACTGTACTTACAAAATATATCTCAGTAAATTTGGGTGGATGCTGCATTAGAGTAGGTGAAGAGGATGAAGAGCATTGTGGACAGGCAGCGTGGTTTCTATCCTGTTGCTTTAAAAAATGCTTAGAATCAATGGAAGGAATAGGAAGTTATCCACAAAAAAAAAATTAATTTTAAAAATAATGATGTAGAAATTCCTCTTCTCATCTGTGGGTTGCCAGTGGCTGGCTTTGCAGTTGTCCTTGTCCCCCTTGCAGGGACATGACCGAGGTGGTTCACATCAAGGACCGCAAGGAGGTGATCCATGAGATGAAGTTCTCCCCTGACGGCTCCTACCTGGCCGTGGGCTCCAACGACGGCCCCGTGGACATCTACGCCGTGGCCCAGAGATACAAAAAAATCGGGGAGTGCAGCAAATCCTCCAGTTTCATCACTCACATCGACTGGTCTGTGGACAGCAAGTTCCTGCAGACCAACGATGGGGCTGGAGAGAGGCTCTTCTACAAGATGCCCTGTAAGTTCACAAGGGGCTGGTGTTACAAACAGTTACATTTTGGTTTGGGTTTGGAGAGAACACCACGGGTATGATACAAATATTGCAGGTGAAAGTGGAGTTTCGTGGCTGGTACTTAGATAAATACCCACTGCTCATTTTTTAAATCAGCACTCACTGAATAGCCTCAGCTTTAAGGATGTCTCTGCTGTGTAAATCACATTATTTCGTAGCAGCTTTTGCAGGTTGACTCACTCTCAGGTAATCACCAAAGCCCCTCTGTCCCTGTTGTCCTTCCTTCATGGATGATTCCTTTAGTGGTAGAATATTTTTAAGAATGTAACTAAAGAATAGGAGAACTGTTTGAGTCAGCTTGAATTGCTGAGGTTCTCAATGTAAAAGCTTGTTAGTAGAAACAATACTGATAACTGACTTATTCTCACTCTTACTTGAGAATGCTTTCTAATGAGGAAACCTTTGCAGCAGAGAGCTTTAAAAATAAAATTCTGGGCTGTTTTGGGCTAGTTTGGCAGCCTTCAATCAGCTCTAAAACAGCCCCTGTAAGTTAAAAAAAAAAAAAGAAGTACCACAGAGTGGCTGACTGACCAGCTACTCACATGTCAGGGACTTAATGTGGATGAAAAACTCCTACTATTAAATCAACTATTTCAATCACATGAGCATGATTTAAAATTGTGTATTATTAACCTTCTAGCATTTGCAAGTGTTCTAGGAACTCTTGCTACTCACAGGACTTTCTACTGAAGGCATTTATTTGGTAGATTTGGAATGATGAAGTTTTTCCATTTTCATATGTTTTTAGCATTCTAATTCTAAAAAGCTTATTAATTCTCATTAGTATTCTAATTATTTCTAATGCAGCTGCATTAGAACTCCTCAGATGTGTGCTGTCCTCAAATACCACGAATGAAAGATTATAGTAATTTATAGAAGATTGTGACTTTTCTTAATTGAGGTTAAAAATTAATCACAACTAGAACACACAGATAAATATGATGAGAAGAAGCTGAGTTTCTAAAAAGCAAATGATGAAATTCTTCATTCCCCTGCACATTTTCAGCTGGGAAGCATCTAACGAGCAAAGATGAGATCAAAGGAATTCACTGGGCCTCATGGACCTGTGTGATAGGATCTGAAGTGAGTGGGATTTGGCCAAAATACACAAACATCACAGATGTCAACTCTGTGGATGGGAATTACAGCAGCTCCGTGCTGGTGACTGGCGATGACTTTGGGCTGGTGAAATTATTCCGATTTCCGTGCCTGAAGAAAGGTAAGCTGCAATTTTATATGGCTGAAAAGTGCAAGATTTACCTCAACACCCTGTCTGTGTATTTTCTAGTGGTGGCTTTTCATTCAAATGAGTGTGTGCACAATTCCTGTGAGTACTAATGGGTATACAGACCAGACTTGCACCCTCTCTGTGTAAGTTGTTTTCAGAAGTGGTGAGAATGTGTGGCTGCTTCCTCAGGGTTTGCACTGTACCAAGCACAAAGCCAGCAGTCCAAATCAAACAACCTTTTGCCTTTCTGTGAGCTTCAGTGTTTAATTTGATATCCCATCTTGGTGTATTTTCCAAATTTGTGTTGTAGGAAAAATGTAATGCATGTGTTGAGTTCACTCTGGCACCCATGGCCAGAAAGGTGAAAATTAAACCTTGTGTGTGTTCCTGCCAAGCTTGAAGCACTCTTCTGACAACTAAAGATACTGTCCATATCATTTTATACCAGTTATGTTCCTGTCACAGTTACTTTTGTATCAGCATACCAGATGAGGCATTTGAGTATTTTTTGGTTTTCAGATTTCACCAGTGCATGTTTGTGTTAGGATCCTAACTTCATTAGTTATTTTTTGCCCTTACATACCAGCAGTTCTCTTGCTGTTTTCAGGAGCTAAATTCAGGAAATACGTTGGCCACTCAGCCCATGTCACCAATGTGCGCTGGTCCCATGATTTCCAGTGGGTTTTGAGCACGGGAGGTGCGGATCACTCTGTTTTTCAGTGGAGATTTGTTCCAGAAGGGATAACCAATGGCGTCCTGGAAGCCTCTCCACAAGGTAAACATCATCTCTCTTAAAGTATTTGTGAAATTAAATCAGCACAGACTGCAGCACTGCTGGAAGAGCTTTTATTGAATAAACAGGGAAAAAAATTCATAATTCTTTGGAATTGCATATACTCAGCATGTTTGGGACATTGAGACTTTCAAAGACAAGCCTTGGTTTGGGGCACATGAAAAGCTGCTGCAGGCTGCAGTATTTGTGTTTGGGAATACATAAGCAGCATTCCTCAAAGTGTGTGCTAGAAGACATTTACAGGGACTGGATAATTAAATTTTCAACCTTAGCCATCTAATTTGCATTCTGAAGTCACACTATACGTGTTTAATAGTTTAATTTTATTTTTCAGTGCAATCTCACATATTTCACAACAAATTTCTCATATTTATGCAGTAGCTGTACTTCATATATTCTTCTTGTTATAGTCATGATCCTTATGCTATCCTACCAAAGTGGTGGTTGCTAAAATTTTGACTCCCTGCAGCAGGAGGGCAAAGTTTCATTCTGTACGTGCATAATTTGGTAAAATACCTACATTACAGCAAATATTTTAAGCACAAAGAGTGATCAGTGAAAGCTTTTATTGGCCATTTCTGTGTGTCTGCTCTCCTGTTTTGAAAGCCGAATTCTCTGATGCTGGAACTGTACCAGTAGCTGCTCAGTGATTTTGCTTCTCTCTGCCACCTTCCTGCCCCGGGCAGGGGAACAGGAGAGACAGAAATGAAGCCTGACACGTTCAGTCAGCCCCTGTGACTTCTACAAGCTGCTTGAGCTTCCAGACTTCTGAGTGCCCATAGTCTAAATTAAACAAAGCATCACATAGTGTTTTCTCGTGGTTTTATGTGTTCAGTATATTGATTTGTCATTGTTTTTTAAGCAGAGGGTGGTGTTGATTCCTACAGTGAGGAATCAGATTCAGATTTATCTGACGTGCCAGAGCTGGATTCTGACATTGAGCAGGAAGCTCAAATCAACTATGATCGCCAGGTGAGTATGAAGTAACCCTCAGGGCCAAGGACCTGCCAAGTTCCCATCACTGTTCAGCAAGGAGAAGTTTGCTGCTGACTCACAGGCTGCTCTCAGTTATTTTGATGGTATTCAGCTGATTATGCAACTAATCTACATAAACCCATGAGCTGGAGATGAGGATTTGAAAGAGTTTGGAGAAAACAATTTGGAAGTGTTTTGGGGGTTGGAGCTAGATGATCTTTGAGGTCTCTGCCAACCCAAAGCACTCTGGTTTGAGTTCTATTTACAATCTGATTCCAGGAGCTGTTGTCATTGTGAGCTGAGTATGGCATGTCCCCTTGTCCAGTGACGCTGGCTGCAATAGGGACAGGTCAGGAATTTCTCAGAGCAGGACTGGGATCTTGTACTAAGGGGAAAAATCCCAGAATGAGCTGGTTCATGTTGATTTAAGGAATTTAATGGCTGGCATGGGGTGCTTTCTGCAGTGTGGAAAGTTCACCTCTAACATGCCAGGGTTTAGGTTTTTATCTTTTCACCTCACATTCTAGCCTACAATAAATTGCATAGATCCTTCTGCCAACAGCTTCTTTCACCTGTTTATTACAGAGATCAATCATGATTGGCAAATGAAACAAATTTTGCCAAATTCTCTCCCTTCCCTCTCATTCATTCCCAGTATCACCAGAGTGCTAGTCCCATCCTCCTCCTCCTCCCCCTGATTTTCCATCTGCATTCAAGTCAGTCATCATCCTCCTCCACACTGCCTGTGTGTCAGAAAGGACGTCTGGGTTTGAAAACTTCAAGTGACAATATCGTTGTAGCCAGTTAAACAGCAATATTCCAGGCAGGTTAATGCATGGAAAAGCAGGAGCAATTTAAAATAGCATCTCATATAGGAAGAGTGAGACAGCCTCAAGTAGAAGCTGCATTTGGTATTTTGTTAAAGGAAATAATTGGTAAAAGCACAGGGAAACAAAAACATTCATCTTACTTTGAGAATTGGGATTTGGCTTGGATTTTTTTTTTCTTTTTAATGTTATGGCTGAAGCAGCAGACAGGATTCTAAGTTTTGAGATGCATCAAAACATGATGCCCCAGCGTTTTGTTTCACTGGATTTGTTTCTTTCTTTACCTTTCTTCCAAAAATCCAGTGTTGCTTCTTGGAAGTCAGGTAGATTTCTGTGGGAGTGGCAATTTCATTGTCCATTTGTCCAAGAAATGTAGGCACAGAAAACAAACACTAAAACTGCATTTCAACATTGTAATGGATTTTGTTTGGAGATGCTTCAAACACCCTTAGAGGCTCCACAGAGTTTCAGCATTTCTGAAGTGCTTGAATGTATTTTGTGTATTTATGGAGCTGTAATTGTACTGTGGGGTTCTGGACACGTTGGCAGATCACTGCAGTGGTTGTATTCCTGTGTTTCACCATAATCTTGAGATAGAAGCAGTTCTTCCTGCTCAATTTGAGCTTGGATACTGAAGCACAGATAAAATTAAAAATCCCCTGGAGACTCCCAGTCACCATTTCCATTCCATTTCACTTAGTGACACTGGAATCTTCTAGAAAAAAATGCACTCTGCTGCTGCTGCTGCTCCAGATTGCTGTTCTGGGCCACTCAGGCCAGGAGAATTTGTTGTCCAGAAAACATTAGTTATCATCTGTAGACTGGGAACAGGAGTGCCTGGCTCTGCATGGTAACCACTGAACATCACATCAGCATGCATTACATTTCATGCTTAAAGTCACTTTCACTCAACATGCACAAATATTTAGAAAGCCAGAGATGTGCTAAAGTTAAAGTTAACTAACTTTAACAATTCTTCTTCAGGTTTACAAAGAAGACCTACCTCAGCTGAAACAGCAAAGTAAAGAGAAAAACCATTCTGTGCCCTTCCTTAAGAGAGAGCGAGCACCCGAGGACAGCTTGAAGCTGCAGTTCATACATGGGTAGAGTAACAGCAGATAATATTTGCTATTTCTGACTGATTAACAGTGCTGGGGTGTTCTGACAATTCATTCAGTGCATAAGCAAAGCAGGTTTTGGTGTTTACCCACAATTAATTTGTCATTGTTACTGTGGTGGTTCTTAGAAGTTTTCTGTTTTCAGTTGTATTTCAGGCTGGATGGATCTGAGTACCTGGTCCAGTGGGAGATGTGGCAGGGGGTGGAACTTGGGGGATCCATGAGGTCCCTTCCAGCCCAGCCCATTCCATGATTCTTCTCTTTGTTAAGGAACAAAGGAAGCTTATAACACTGATGAAGAGTACATCAGTGTTGAGGTTTATGAAATTACATTTTGTACTTGTTGCTCACTACACCTGTTGTTTCCTGGAGCAAAGATTCTCTGTTCATTGCTTGTGATAGCTGTGATGTGTTAAAATGCTGATAGATTTCTGCTCCAAGCCAATTCCTTGTGAGGCTTACCTGACACAATTGTGTCTGAAAACAGTGCTGATTTAGGAATTGAGTGCAGAGCAAACAGAGAAGATTCCTGAATTCCTGCTCTTAGGGCAGCAGGAGCTGGAGCTGTCACTGCAGGACTCCTTCCCTTTAGCACCCAAATGCTGTGTAAGCCAGACTCCCCAGCAGTGGGGCAGGCATGAGGTGTTGGTGTTTGCTGCAGGTACAGGGGCTATGACTGCAGGAACAACCTGTTCTACACGCAGGCAGGAGAGGTGGTTTATCACATCGCCGCCGTGGCCGTCGTCTACAACCGGCAGCAGCACTCACAGCGCCTCTACCTCGGCCACGACGACGACATCCTCAGCCTCAGCATCCACCCCATCAAGGACTACGTGGCCACTGGACAGGTGGGCACCTCAAAGTCATGGCAGTATTCTGTTTTTCCATTCTCTTTTTCCCTAAATGCAGTGTTTCCTCCTAAATCCAGGCAAACTCAGTGTTGCTTCCTATTTCCCTGCTAAAACTGCTGGAGGTGATTATGAAACCGTTCCTATATAACAAACACTGCCAGTCTTGTGCTGTGGCCTTCAAAAGTTTTATATTTACTTTTTACTTCCTGCTGTAAAACACAGGAGTATTTTCTCTCTTCCCTAGAAGGTTTTGGCCTTCCAGTACTCCGTTGCAGTATTTTTGCAGCAGCCTTGCTCAGATAAAAGCTGTTGGGCTCTTTGCTGATATCTGTTACTGAATATGATGTATTCAGTATATACATACGCATTCAGACATCAGGATGAACGATTCCATGAATAATGTGCTGAATAGTGATAGTTTTAGAGACCATCCACTGGTATTTCTCTGAAACAGAACATAAATCTAGAAAAAGATAAAGTAGGGCTCATGACAAAGTAGTTTTAAAGGTATGATAGTGCTAATTACTGCTGTGAACTTCTGTGGGCAGAGATCCCAATTAACCCTCTGACCTAGGTTGGAAGGGATGCTGCCATCCATGTTTGGGACACCCAGACCCTGAAATGTTTGTCATTGCTCAAAGGCCAGCACCAGAGAGGAGTGTGTGCACTGGATTTCTCAGGTAAGCCACAGCCTGGTTCTAAATGAGTAATTTAAAAGCAGTCATTGTGATGAAATGTTAATTCAAAGAGGTGTAAAATTACAGACAGTACCAATTTTACATGGAAGCTTGCTGGCTTAGGATAAAAATAGTGTGTGTAGTAAAGTCAGTCATGGGCCTTTGGTCACTCAGTTAATGATTGATTCTGGTGGTGTCTGGTAGATAATTCCAAATGTGCAGCTGGAATTCTGGTCACTGTCTACATGGTGGTGTGAGAATTTTAAAGCAGGCAGGAGGGTGACTCAAAGCATATCAATGAGTTGGAAATGTCACCTCTGGGCTCATCCAGTTCTTCACATTTGCTAACAATTGCCACATTTTTCACTGAGTTTACAGAAGAAGTAAATATGACAAACAGTTGTCTGCTGTCTCTCCCACTTGTGTTTCCCAGCTGGCTGCCCTAAGCTGTCTCAGTTTTCAAGGGATAATTCCTGTGTGCAGCACTGAAGAATATCATCCATATGGTGGGGACTTAAATACTTCTGTTTCTTTATAAAAGGGCTGGAAAATTCACTCTCCCTTCTTCTATTAAAAAAAAAAAAGAGATTACTTTATCTGAACTATTCTCTACTTGATCTGATTTTTTTTTTCAATTGAACATAGCTTATTTCATATTCTGCTCTCCAGAAACGTGGTAAGAATTAATTAGGCTGTAGATCACATTTGTAAGACAAGAATATATGAAAGAAGTTTGACTTCCACAAAGATAAATCTGTGGAATTCAGTCATGTTCCATTATCAGGAGAGGAGCACTGGTGATCATCCAAGAGCTGGAATTCAGATGTGAAATTGCTGACCCGCTGTGGTGTGTAAGCTCACTCTGAAAGGAGATGAAGTGCCAGAAGGAGGGAAAATGGATAAGGATGATTTAACTGATACTAGATAATGTACATAGATGTCAGAAAACTTCTTAAGATGCTTAATTAAACAAGCTTTCCTATATTTGAAAATACTCTGTGGTTTGCATTTTTAACACCAAGGAAATTCCTGTCCAAGTAGGAATATTCTGGATCTAGAACCAAATATTCTGTGAGCATAAATCTGTCAAAAAATCCTGAATGTCTTTCAGAAAGCAGCAACCACCCAACATGACAGTGTTGCTTTAGGACCTGGTCCTGACAGTAATGCACACACTGCATTCCTGACTGGCTTTAGTTGGAATTCTTGGCACAGACAGGGACAGAGCTCAGCAAGTGTGCCCCTCCCTGCAGGACCAGGGGCTGCACTGCCCTGGGTAGGGGATTTGCATTGTCTTCATAACAGAGATTCCGAAATGAGGTTCAGACCACGCTGCTTGGAGCTTAAAGAAACCCAGAGCTCCCAACCTTTTCTGGCAGTAGTTGATGTAGCAGCTGCCTCTTTTCCTCAGTTCTCTCTGCCCTCACTCCCTCTCTAAAACATCAGCTGCTGCCCATTTCTGAAAGCTGGATCCTTCTGATGCAGCCCTTCTCCTGACACTGTGATTCCAAGAGGATCATTTCATTCCTGCAATGATTGGCTGTGCCCTCTGGTGGCTAATTTAAAATTTATACCTTAGGATAATGTTTGGAGGGCATAGTCCATATCAATGCATAAGCTTCCTGAATCAAGTTTAAATAGTTGTCTTGTTTGGGGATTTTTTTAATAAACTCAGTTTTGGTTTCTTGTCCTCTATTTTAACTTCATTTCTTCCTACCTTACTCTGCTTCTTCCAGTTGGTCCTGTTTCTGATACTTAAATTCCCCTTCTCCTTCTTGACTTGCTTCCAGTAGGACTCAGCCATTAAAGCCTGTGAGAGCTTACTCAGCCCTGTGAGCTCTGCAGTGGCTCTGATGGAGTCATTGATACCAGTGACTCTTTTCTTCTTCAAGTCAGATATGCCCAAGCCCAGAGTCCCTCACATTTCTATGGAAGCACATTCCCAGATCAGTACTCTTGTTCAGTCTCTGCCCAGCTCTGCTTCCTCCAGCTGTGATTTTTCTGCGGTTAAAAAGCCAAGCAGGTGATCAACTCCTCTTACACGCTATAAAGTTCAGTTGTCTTATCATAAATTGCAATAATCATGCCTTAGTTTCAGAACTTTTTAGAAACTTTTTAGAGTTTCAGGAGAGAAGTTTGTCTCTAAGACTTTGTTAGAGATGGTTGCATTTTTCATTATTTCATGCATGTGCAAGGGTGCCTGGGTGCTGTTGAATTATGGATGATTTTCTCTTCTGGCCTTCCTTCCTCTCATTATCAGTACTGCTGTGTCTTTCCTGCAGTGAAAGTGAAGATGGCCAGCAGTTATTTTTAACCTTAAAATTTTATATCTTATTTATAGTTTCATCACCCTGCCCATGAACATTTCATACACTAGTAAATCTCTGCACCATTTCAAGCAAAGAAGCATCTGACCAGAAATATTTCAAATAAAATTCAACATGAATTTAGAGTGCTTAAACTTTATGAAATTGAATTTCATTGCCTTGTTTGATCCTCCCTGTTTTCCTTGTACTTACACAGAGGAATGTTTTGTGTCTGCCTTTGGGAAAGATGCGAGTTCAAATTTCTTGAACTATTGGGGTGTTTTTTTGCTTCATTTCTAATACATCATTAGAAATTCACTTTACAGTGTGATTGTTGTGTTTGTTACCTGTGATATTTCCAGCGAAACCTTAGCACCTTTAACACTCAGTATTGC
Source organism: Turdus rufiventris (assembly GCA_013186435.1). Classification (NCBI taxonomy): domain Eukaryota; kingdom Metazoa; phylum Chordata; class Aves; order Passeriformes; family Turdidae; genus Turdus; species Turdus rufiventris. Next base: position 3,301,265 of record PYHW01009533.1, on the reverse strand, counting down.
TTCTGTACAGCTGATGGGAAATGTTTGGCATCTGTTGGGCTGGATGACAACCATGCCATTGTGTTCTGGGACTGGAAAAAGGGAGAAAAGCTGGCAACAACCAGGTAAGAGACCCACAGTTTAAAATGTCCCTTCTGATTACTTTTTTCTGATAGATCACCCACGTTCTCCCTATGAACAAAGAAATGAAGCAGAACTGCCCTGGATGGTGTTTCAGAGCAGCATACCCAGATTAAAACCTGGGGATGCACATCCCAGTGTTTGGAAATCACTGAACTATTTCTGTCAGGGGTTCTTTAGTCTTTCCGTTGGGAGAGCCACATTGGCACTGTGGTTTGTTTCAGGCTTTGTAAATGAAGTTTGGTGTTTTCTCCCAGTTTTATGTCCTGGCTCAGGGCAGAAGTCACCAGAGGTGTAATTTCCTTTGTGTCCATGATGTGCTGGCTTCCATCAGTAACCAGATCTTTCTTTCTAAAAAGAAGAAAGAGTTCCTTAGACTCTATATATATTTTTTCTTCTGAGCCAGCTTTTTCTGAGCTATTTGCTCTTCCAATTGCCAGCTGAAAGCTCAGCCAGTAACCCAGCAGTGAAGAGTCCTTTGTGATGGCTTGAAGGGACCAGTGCTGGGAAGAGAATCAGATTAAAGTTGCATGGTTGCCATTTTATATTCAAATTTCGGGTTGTAGCAATAGTCATTCAGTGTAGGAGAGTCAAACTGTTTGAGAACCTGTTTCTGTCTCTGCCTGGGACAAAGCAAATGTCCTGGTCCCTAGGATTGAGCAGAATTCCTGTGAGTGTGGGTGCATGTACCAGAAAGGCAAGGAGAGAGTTCCGTATGCTCTCTGCAGCCATGTGATGTAGCATTGCTCAGAAATTGTTAGTAAAGCTGCAGAAGGGTGCCTGTGGAAGGTAGTTTAATTACTACATGGTGATATGTTGCAGAAGAAATGAGATTTTCTGGTGGCAGCACTCCGTGTTAGTGGTGAACCACTGCTGAAGAAATCAGTGTTTTACTCCATGTGTGTGTACCCCAATCTGTTAGCTGTACAGTTCCATCTCAGACATGCAGTTTATTAGGCAGTGGGGGTTTAAATCCTGTCTAAAATCTGTGCTGGAGGCTTTGCTTAGCAACAGCTCTGGCTGTGTTGTAAAACCTGACATTTTCCTGGGCTTTGCAATCCCAGTTCTGCTGTCCCCAGACAGATTGTGCTCGACTTGCAAGCAAATACTTTGTATATTCCCATGCTGACCTTTAAGCTTTTAACAACAAGATAATGATGAGCTGTGTCACTACCTGCTGCTGGTGCTCCCAGCACAGATGAAACACGGAGCGCTCGGGTTCTTTCTACCATGTACCCAGGGGATCTATTATTGCTCATCTGGTGTCTTGGAAATATGCAGGGTCCTCACAGAGAGTGGAAAAATGAATGCATCTTTGAAATGTTCCAGTTTAAACCATTGTTCAGATCTTAGCAGTGCCTCAAGGCAAGTTCCCTGTTCTGGTGAGCACAGGAGGACCGAGACAAAAGCCCTCATGTGGCCTTTGCACACAAGAAGAAAAGAACATCTTACAATCATGTGGACTCATATAAACCAGAAAAATGGGTGTCCATTCGCCATGCACAGAGTGTCTGGTTTTTTTATTTTTATTTTTAGTGACTGTTCTTTTTGCTTTATTTTTCTAGGCTGATTTACTTCAACATGACTTCTCAGTTTTTTTGTTTCAACATAAAAACACTCTTATTTATTTAATTGTTTCAGAGCTAAATTACTGCAGCTTGTTTCCTTGTCCTGGCTCCTGTAGCTCCTGTCTGATTTCATTAAAATCCTTGTTGACTAATTTGGAACCAAACACCTCTGCACTGCAGGATGATGTGCTGCAGATGTCACAGGTGGCCAGGACTGGTTTATACGCAGACTGATGCACTAAAAGGAAACACTGACCCTGAGAGGGGTTTCTCATTTTCCAGATCTGCTGAGCCTGTCAGGAAAAAGTGACTTAATCCTGGCACAAACGCTGCAGATGTGCAGTGAAAAGCTCATGGTTCCTGCTCTGGGGGGTTAATAAAACTCTGACATAGATATAATTACTGTTATACACCTGGGAATATTTTTTGCTATGATAAGAGCCAAGCTTTAAATTCCCATAAATACATCAACGAGCATAACTTCAGTTACCCCAGAACTCAACCTTTAGGTGAATGTGCTGCTGAGTGAACTGCTTCCTACACTATAATTTTGTAGTTTCTGATTTTATTTTCCATCTTGAAGCCCAAGGATTAAACACTTCCTCAGTTTTCCTGTCAGAGTATCTTTTAATATTTATCGAGTTCTCATCCATTTAAATACTTTCATTGACCTTTCTGTCTTCTCTTAATTGCCTTGACCTTTGTTGCCTGCTCCTTTGTTATGACTTAAATGAACTGAAACTCAGTGGGAGAGGATTTTTATTCCCTGCATGGTATATGCTCAAATTCCTCCTGCCAGCTCCATGGGGCAAACCCCCAGAACTAAACCCTTGCAGATAGAAATTTGGCTCTGTACTTTTTGTTAGATGGGGAAATGATTTATATCAATGATTTAATTGGTTTGAAATGTAAAGTCATCTCTTGCCAAGCTTTTAAAATGTCTACCTCTATTGCAGGGGCCATAAAGATAAAATATTTGTAGTGAAGTGCAATCCACATCATGTGGACAGACTAGTCACAGTTGGGATGAAGCACATCAAATTTTGGCAGCAAACAGGTACTGTATTGAATATTTTATATTTGATTTGGGGAATATTTTAAATACAGGAACATCATGTTCTCAGCTTAGAAAGTTATTTGTTAAGCACTTTTCCAGTTACCAGAATATTAAAGAGGATGAAAACCCACCTTTGAGTCAGCAAATGTTCCTTCCTCCTTGGAAAGAATTCCCAGCTAATTGTACTTCACTTCTGGTCATAATATTAAGGAATTCTCCTAAGCAAACATCCTTGGCTACTAGAAAATCAGTTCTGATTGAGGATATTTTTTATTCAGGACTGGATTTTTCACTCTTCATGACTTTTTAGTTGTATACACATGACACAAATACTCAAGGCAATTCAAAATTAGGTAATTTCGAGAGCTTCCTGCACTTCATACCATACTTAAAGCGTTCAAGTGGGTCAGGTGCTCTAAGATGAAAAATTATTTTTTCTTCCTTTTTCAAATCTTCAGGTTATTTTTGCAGTGATTACATAGACTTGCATTGCTGTTTGCCAAATTCTATGATGGGAATGTGGATTAAGCAGCATCTTACTCCAGGAATAGTCTCTTTGCAATAAAAAAGGTGTATTTTAAATTCAGATTTGCTCAGTGGGGTGGGACTGAGTTTGGTGTCAGGAAGCCCACAGTGCCTTGACACAAGGCCACCAGTGCAGATGGTATTTTGTAATTTTACGTGTACTTTTGTCTAAGCATTGGCTCATGGGCCTTATGGCTGCTGCTGCTTTCTGGCCCAAAGCAGGGCTGTGGTGATTTGGTTCTCTGAGAACCAGAGGAGGAGCAAACTCTGCTAAGCGCTCAGGATGCCAGGGGACAACTAAACCCATCTTCTAGTTGTGGTCACCTCTGCAGAGAAGCAGCTGTGAGCAAAAACCATCCTGCCAGACATGGCAGTAGCTGTTTTTGCACCATTCCTCACCACATTTCTCTCTTGCTTGGAAGCAGAGTCTGAAAACCTGAGGCTGATCTCTCCAGATCCCTGGGTTCACTTGCTTTGATGGAGCTTTTCCCCTGTGCCCCCATTTGTGGATTTCCATTGTTGGGCAGCCGCAGGAGCCCTTGGGGGGCTTTGCAGGCACGAGCCAAAGGAGAGCAGGGCCGTGCTGTGTTGCAGGGGGAGGCTTCACGTGCCGCCGGGGCACGTTCGGCAGCGCGGGGAAGCTGGAGACCATGATGAGCGTGGCGTACGGGCGCGCCGAGGAGCTCGTCTTCTCCGGGGCTGCCACTGGGGACATCTTCATCTGGAAGGACACCCTGCTGCTGAGGACAGTGAAGGCCCATGATGGACCTGTGTTTGCCATGCATGCCCTGGACAAGGTATCTGGCTCCTTCCTTCGCCTTGATTTGTGTTGCGCTGATGGATTTTAGAGGGGTTTGGGATTCAAATCACAAAGTCAGTGTTATTTGACACCCTGTCAGCACCCCGTTCTGTGTGCTGGTACCTGACCAGCAGCTTTCTGAGCTCTAAAAATTCAGAATTTATTTCTCACTCTGCTCAGGAGAGTTGTTAGCATGTTTGTGTAAACCACAGGAGAGCAAGGGGTAACATTCATTGCCTCTTCAACCTGATCCCAAAAATATTTGTGCATTGCCACTTTCCAAAATATGAAACATGATCTTCTAATAATAATATCACTGTGTCTTAGTCAAGACTTTGGCTATCCAAAGGTTTTGTGTTAACCATTCCAGATATTAAAATAATTCTCTTTCAGTTGCATCTATAAATACATAGAAGAAATTATGGCAAAATATTTGCATCATATAAGTGAGCTTAGGACATGGGGCAATTTGAAGATAATGTTGATAATGGAATATCCCTTTTGAGGTTATGGTTTCAACTGCAGAAGTAAAGGATGAGAAGAATGTTATCCATAAACATTTTTATTTATCAAGGTCAATTAAGATCCCTGTGGCTCAATCCTTTCTGGCCCTAATTGATTGTTCCCTGCTTTCCCATCATTTTTTCTGTTTGATCTTGGCACTGAACATCCTCTTCACTTAGATTTCTGTTGGTTAGTTATTTATGCTCTTTTGCATTCACTTGGCTGAGATAATCTACCCAGGGAATTAATGAGAGAATTGCTCCCTGATGCATTATTAGAACTTGGGTTGAAGCATCTGTTAAGCCAATTGAATTTGGAATAACTTGAGAAGCTCTTACTGCCAGTTACTGCCTCTTCTAAGGGTAAAATACATTTTTCCATCACTTATTTCCTCATGCAGGCAAATGTCCTGGTCCAGCATTCCTGTTTACAGCACTGTGTGCTCCATATGGTTGCAAATCTTATTAACCCTAGAAAAGCAACTCTAAATCTTGTCCCCTTGAATTTTTCCCTCATAGATACAAGCTCCAGCATTTTTAGTTTGACACATGAATAAAAAGCAAAGGAGATTTCATTGGGCCTTTGGACATGTCCTTTTGAATCTCCCCCATGAGTGCTGACATCTGTGTGTGTTCTGCTGTGATTGTGCAGGGCTTTGTAACGGGTGGAAAAGATGGAATTGTGGCCCTTTGGGATGATATGTTTGAGAGATGTCTGAAGACATATGCTATTAAAAGAGCAGCACTCTCTGCTAGTTCTAAAGGTACTGCTTTTCAGTGTGTTCCAGTGAGGGCTGTGTGCATGGAGGGAGGTACAGTGCTGTAAAAGGGTAGCACTGGGTGTCAGACCTTTCCAGAAGCCAAAGGGAACAGCATCACAACACTTCCTCTGTGCTGCAATGTTCTGGTTTGATCCATATGAGTAGTATTTCTTGTATTCCTTGGCATTTATAGTTTGTTCTGCTATTCCCTCCCTATTTCATGACACTGAGCTTTGTTTCCATTGGTGGAGTGATTTTAAGGAGAAGTGTGCCGAGCCTTGAGTTTGGCAGTTCCAGAGTCAGCCCAGTTTCCTTGGCTGGCCACGTTCCCTGTAGTGAGGGCAGGAACCTGTTAAATTCCCCAGGCCTCAGTGTGGAAGCCTGGAAGGGGATTTTGACATTTCTGTAACCACAGAAATTCTGAGGTGCTGGAACTCCTGAGCCCCCCAGACCCTGGCACTGTTAAAGCAGTAAAATATCAGTCTTGGTCCTGCCACTGCTACAGACAAACTCCCCTTCCTGAATTGGTGAGGAATCCATGGATTGTCTGCCAGTTTGATCAGGCAGTTTTAACTCATGTTCATGATTTTGAACAGATTTGAATTATGTATAAACTGCAAGTAATACAAAATACAAAAACAAAGTCTTGCATTCTTCAGGTTTACTTTTAGAAGACAACCCCTCCATCCGAGCCATCAGCCTGGGGCATGGGCACATCCTGGTAGGAACTAAAAATGGAGAAATACTTGAAATTGATAAAAGTGGGCCTATGACTCTGCTAGTTCAGGTACTGTATGGATCTCCCATAGCAAACTATTTCCTGTATTTTTACAAAAATGCTTTTTGGTATTCTTTTTTTCAGTAAATGTTGGTCACATGAAGTAATCCTTCAAATTTGTCTTGCCTGCATGACTGCCTTACTATCCAAGATGTGTGAGGTTGTGTTTTATAAAACATTAAACTCATTCACTAATACAGATTGAGAGCAGGAAGAAATTATTTAACCTTGATATGCAGTGCTAGCAAACTGTGTGCAAACTGAAGGAAGGCTGGAAAAAAAACAGGAAGAGAGTGATTAACAAGTTGGAAAACTGAGAATCTGAGGCAAGATTAAAACGAAGTATGTTTCTGTTGGGCAAGCAAGGATCTGAAAAAGGAGGATTAGCCAGTATTAGGATTTCAGGCTGAAGTCCTGTTTGGGGTGTAACTGTTCCCTATTCATCTCAAGTTTGGAAAAGAGAATATTGGAATTACAGCCAGTAATAGCGGAGGGGACTGTGGAAAAGTGCTTTAGACATTTGTCAGGGGAGACAGAGAAGTTCAGGTCTTGGGAATATGGAAAGCTTTGGAGAGAGGAGCTGGGAGCTGGTGAAGGCCAAGGCTAGAACACATTCCACAGCCTCACATGCATGATTCCCTGTTGTATGGGATGCTTTCCTGCAGGGCCACATGGAAGGAGAAGTGTGGGGGCTGGCAGCTCACCCCCTGCTGCCCGTCTGCGCCACCGTGAGCGATGACAAAACCCTGCGCATCTGGGAGCTGTCGGCTCAGCACCGCATGCTGGCAGTGAGGAAACTCAAAAAAGGTACCAGGAACCCTGCCCTGACACCCTGGGCAGCCAGGGACCCTCTGCTTCTGCAGCTCCCTCTCTGCTTTCACTCGTTGGGATACAGCCATTAAGAGATTGGGAGTGCATAAATAAATGTCTTTGGCATGTGTCAGGTCAGTGCAAAGGGAGGGAGGAAAAAGGACTGTACTCTATGGTAATGGATCAATAAAATAAATAAATAAAATGAACTTCAGCCTCTTTTCCCCCACTATCAAGGGGATGAGTTGACCTCAGAATCGCTTTCCTCCCTAGGAATTCTGAAGGCCAGTACATTGCTGATGTAAAAGAATTTCCTTATGAAGTCAAAAATTTCCTCCATGTTGGGCACAATCATCTTTTGCTGTCAATATGAGCTTTACCTGTTAAGCCAGCTTCTCTGAAATCAACACACTTCCTGCCCTCTCCTCTGTGTAAAATTAGATAAGCTTCATTGAAATGCTGCCTTCTCCAAATTACTCTTACTAACTTATTGATATCCTTCAGGAAACTTAAAATTGTTCATTTCCAGTGACAGGTCTGGAGCACAGGAACCCTTAACTGGCTAGGGGAAAACAGAGTTAAATGTTTTGGAGAGGTGAACTTGAGGATGGATGAGGATAGCTGTAAGAGAGAGTATGGTCAGGAATAATGCTGAGGCACAGTTACACTGCCCTTAATGAGTCTAAGAATTTTCCATCCGGATTTCCTTTCTGTATGTGTTTTGGGTGGTTTTTCGGGGTTATTTTTCTGTCATTGGTGCATTTAGAATGTGGCTGAAAGGTGGTGTTGGCACACAGACCTGTTCCAAAAGGAATTAAATCAATCATTGTCAGCTTCAGAGCACCGTGCGACAGAGCATCCCTCATAGCCCTCTGTAACATATCTGCTTCAAGAGATAACAAATCTGTTCTAAAGCACCGTGCTTGATGTGAAAACCTTTCAGCTGCAGTTCAGTGGTGCTTTTCTCAGTCGCAGCTCCATGCTCTGACGGGCTCGTTTCCCTGTGCTCCGCAGGCGGGCGCTGCTGCGCCTTCTCCCCCGACGGGAAGGCGCTGGCGGTGGGGCTGAATGACGGCAGCTTCCTGGTGGTCAATGCTGACACTGTGGAGGACATGGTCTCCTTCCACCACAGGAAGGAGATGATCTCGGATATCAAGTTTTCCCGAGGTACAGCCAGGGGATGAGGTGGGGGAGCAGTGTGAATCTTGCAGGTTGTTTCTCTTGTCTAGGCAAAGTTGAATGTTCCGAAGGAACACTGACTGTGTGTGTGCTCCGTGCATTAAATATTTCACAATTGCCTGAATTGACTGCAGTGCTGAAAGCCACACCGGGAACACTCAGGTTTACCCTTTAATAACCTCAGTGTCTCCTCCTCACAGAATCAGGCAAGTACCTGGCTGTGGCTTCCCACGATAACTTTGTGGACATTTACAATGTCCTGACCAGCAAAAGAGTTGGCATTTGCAAAGGTGCCTCCAGCTACATCACCCACATCGACTGGGACTCCAGAGGTAAGGGGCTGCCAGAGATCCAGACTGGAAATGCTCACCACATGGGGCAGCAGGAAACTGTTCCCCTCCAGTTCTTGAGATCAGCCACTGATGCAAATACTTCTTCCCATGGAGCACTGTACAGATCCAGTGCAATTTCATTTATTGGTATCCAATTTCCTCTCCTTGCTGAGCTCTGCATGGCAATCCCTGCAAGGAGCTAGAGCCTGATGTTCCCAACTAATTAAGTCCAGCAGGATCATAATGAGTTCATGCCAGTGAGCCTTCCCAGAGCAGATGTGACCTGTGTGGGAGCACCACCTGTGTCCGTGAGCCCTGTCCCTGCTGTGAGCCATGGCAGCAGCACCACAGCATCTCCATGGGCACAGCAAACTCCGCATGCCAGGACAGCTCAGAGTGGGGCTGGCTCTGCCACTGGGGCACTGCAGGAGGGGCAGGAGCTGGCAAAGGTTCCCCTCTTGGCAAATCTGCCGTATAAAATTACTAGGGAAATGAATAGCGTGGGCATTTTTTTTGACTTCCATTAATGTGATGATGAAACACAAGTAAAATATTTCCTATCAGCAGAAACTGATTTGCTGTGCAACAGCAACTTCTTAAGGATATTAGATGGTATTTTAAATATTACTTATGCATTGAATCAAGAGTATAGGACCCTTACAAGAGTGATTACTTTGGCTATGAATAACTCCAGAAGATAATTTCTTAATTTGCCCCCAGAAATCTCTCCACTCAAAAGAAAGTTTTTAATAGTCATAATAATTAATAAGGTTCATAACAAACTCTTCTTTTGTATCCAGGAAAGTTATTGCAAGTCAATTCTGGTGCCAAAGAACAACTATTTTTTGAAGCACCCAGGGGGAAAAGACATATTATAAGAATTGCTGAGGTACGAATTGTGTGCTGGATTATATTTACTGTCAAAAGTAATTTTAATAATTGTCTTCAATTGTTTTTTTTCCTTTTATAATGCTGTATTTACAATGGTTAGAATTAGAATTATTTAGTAATTCTACAGTGCCTTTCCTAGCATTTGTAAGTGGCAGAATGTGCAGGTTTCTGCTTGTATCTCTAAATTTAGTATTGTTTATTTGTTAGTGGCCATTTGCCACGATCCCCTTCTCAAAGTCACCTGTTTTCTGGGTAACCAGTTCATGCAGGCTGTAAACAGCATTCACACAGCAGGACCTGGCTTTTCAGGAAGCTGATTACTCCTGACTTGTAATTCTGCTAGAAAATTACCAATGGTTAGCACCTCAGAAAATCTTCAGGGAGATTTGTACCCAAATCATGCTCTGCCTTGGAAAAATAGGAATATTTAAATTGGTGAGGATAAACAGTTTGTGTTAAGGAGCTGCAACAGCACAGTTTCAGAAGAACTGAAAACACTAAAATAAAAACTAATGTCAAACCTAGCAAAGTATCCACATGAAATGAGTGTCCATTCGGTGTGTTTAAAGTAAGAACCTTCCCCTGGGGGAGTTGTGCTTGCAGATAGAGAAGATTGAGTGGGACACGTGGACGTGCGTGCTCGGTCCCACGTGCGAGGGGATCTGGCCCATGCACAGCGATGTCACCGTGGTCAATGCTGCCAGTCTCACCAAGGACAGGACCCTGCTGGCCACAGGAGATGATTTTGGCTTCGTGAAGCTCTTCTCCTACCCAGTGAAGGTAAGCAGTGCTTATTTCAGTGGGGAGGGAGAGCAGGCAGGCCCTGAGCGGGTGCCAGGTGCCAGCTGGGGCTCTGTGCTGCAGGGCCAGCATGCCAGGTTCAAGAAGTACGTGGGGCACAGTGCCCAGGTGACCAACGTGCAGTGGCTGCACAATGACTCCGTGCTCCTCACCGTGGGCGGCGCCGACACCGCCCTCATGATCTGGACCAGGGAGTTCCTGGGCATCCAGGAGAGCAAGCTGGTGGACAGTGAAGAGTCAGACACTGATGCAGAAGAGGATGGAGGTAAAGAGGATTTCATTCAGTCTTCTTGTCTGAATCAGAGATTCACTCAGGGATTTCGCTTCTGCTGAATTGCAGTGTAAGGAGAGCTTGGTAGGATTTGTTCCCTTCCTTTCATTGGTGCAGATCTCCTTGTTCTCTGCTCTCCCACTATGAAACAAGGGTAGTTTGTTTTATTCTGTGTTTCATTTTTCTAAGGATATGATAGTGATGTTGCAAGAGAAAAAGCAATTGACTACACCACTAAGATCTATGCAGTGAGCATCAGAGAAATGGAAGGCACAAAGCCCCATCAGCAGCTGAAGGAGGTTTCAGTGGAAGAGAGGTATGTCCCACAAAGGCTTCTGCTTCCAAGTGTGCCCTTTTGCATCTCTTTTTATTCAACTAAAATTAGAAATAAGACCGGAAATTAAGACTTCACCAGATAACATTTCAAATGGTGTTCACAGAGTACAACATGTTAATGTGATGGAGATAAATACATGATATGACAGATCTCTGAGGTTGTGTTCTCTTCTGCTGCTCACGTGAGCGTTTACATTCTCTCCTAACCAGTGTGTGTCTGCAGCAGAGCACTCGTGATAGTGGTAAGCTTGTAAATATTTTGTGGTTAAGGCTCTGGGTTGTGCTTTTATGAAAAGATTTTTGGTCCCTTGCAATTTTGTTGGGTTGTCAATGTTAAAAGCTGCGATTTCCCATGGCACACACTGGCCTTGAATGAAATACTCTAGAAAAAAGAGGTGGAAGGGGACCAGTGTTGGAGAGGAGAGCAAAGAACAGAGGTAAGAGCTAAGAGCAGAGGCTGAATGCAGTGAAACACAGACCTAAAGGAGGGCGTGGTAAAATGTGATGGGACAGAACAGGAGCATCTCTAAGCAGTAAAGGACATTCCCCCTCCAAGTCTGGGGCAGTGAATCCCTAGCTGTGAATGCAGCTGGTGACTCAGCTGTGAGCCCATTCTGCCTCTCTTGGTGGAATATTTCCTTACAAATGATCATTATTTTATCAGGAGTTTTCCTGCTCTTGCTCCCCACTGGGCACTGACACAAAGGACTGCAGTGGGTTAACCCACAGCAAGAATTTCAGTGTTCTGTTATTGCAAGAGACAAAATGGAGTTCATGATAGGCCTTGGAAAAAGAGGTTTCTGTCTTTAAAGCTCTCAAAGAACTCAGTGCTGAACATGTTGAACAGAAGGTAATTAATCATTTCTGCTCAGTTAATGTGTAGAACAGGAGAATTGGGGGTGAAATGTGGGGTGTGAACAGTAAGAGGAAAAACGTTGCACCCATTTTTTTTCATCGCAGTGTTTAGCAATACCATGCAGGAGGAGGATCAGGGGTTTTTGCAATAGAATGTTGGACCATAACTTTCTCTTTTCCTTTTCTTTTAAGAATCTCTCTTTTCCTCAGATAAAGAATTTGTTCCTCTGTTTTTCTACTAAAAGGCATTGGTGTATCATCTGGTAAACATACATGTTTGCAAATTGAGTTAAAAAAAGGAAAATTATTATTTTACTTTGGGTGAATTGCTAAATTGTTTCAGGACTAATAAGTGGCAGTGGAACAGATGTTTCACACCAGAAACCCTTGTACCCTCCAGCTGTTTTACTCTGCTTTGATGATGCAAAAGCAACTGCAGAGTGAGTTCAATTGTTGGATTAAGCTGGGCTTAAAACTGTCTTGCACTCATGAATTACCAACGATTTCAGCAAGAGCATCAGTGCCTTGTGCAGCTTTTCAGCACCATTTCCAGCCCAGGAGTGGAAAGGGCCCTTGAGGTGCCTGGGAAGTTCCTCCTGTGCCCCCATGGCAGTGCTGTGAGATGGCTCAGGCTCTGTCCCCACCCCCATGGAGAGCAGCCGTGTGTGCCCAGCAGCACAGAGCCCTCGGGAAGCTGCTCCAGTGCTCCCCCAGCTCCCACACTGCTGAGGGCTGGAATGGGGAGGCACCTCCTGGGCACTGGGGCTGCCCCTGCCCATGAGGGCAGCACCCAGGGAATGACCCATCCCGAGGTACATCCCCTAACTCTGCACTGAGGACAGGAAAAACCAAAGTCTTAACGTTCTCCTGTCTTTTTCAACACTTCTTACTGTGTTAGCGACAGTTTTGTACTTCATTTTGATCTAGGTTAAAAATAAACCTTTGTCACTGTCCCTCCCATCTTTTCTGCTTGACAGTCACAGCTCTTGTACATGTTTTTATCTCCTTTTTAAATTACAGATGCTTCACTACAATCACACCTTTGGTATGTGGAAGTTGCTGTTTTGATCAATCTGACAACAAATCTCATAATTTTCATATGTCACTTGTTAAGCAAAGATAAATTCACTTCCCTTTCTTCAAGGGACTAATACAAATAGTGAGAATTTATAGTGATATAATCAGAAGAAACAACTTTATGGTGAAATGTCAGCAAAACTGCTTTCTGAGGGGGTTGTGAGTGGGTAGGGCCTGAAGCTGTGACAGGTGCTGGGGTTTGAGTGCTGTAAAATGAAATGAATGTGTTGGCTGCTGCAAGGCCGCAGTTCCTGGTCATAGCGGGACAATATGGGGACAATTTCTGCACAACGTTGGCACTCCCAGTTGTGAGTACCTCAGGCTAAAGCTGACATCTCTCAGAAGGTGTATGAAATATGAGGGCAACTTTGTAGCTGGGCCAAATTCCATCCTGTCTGAGAGCACAAAAGAAGGTAGCAGCTAGAAAAGGGTTTGTCTGCCCATGACAATCCTTTTCTTCACTCCTCCAAGGGTCTGAAGGGACAGTTGATCAATCCAGCTAAAATGGAAAGTCTGCAAGTACTCAGCTGTCTGTGTTGAGGGAAATCCTAAATGTTCAGGAAAATCTAAGGCCCAGGTCAGCAGGTCCTGAAATCTCTGTGCAGAGGGCTGAGTGAAGAGGCAACGAGGGATTTTGAAGGCAAAGCTTTAGATTTCCTGCCAAAGGCAGAGCTGGAGTAGCTCTCCCAGCCCCTCCAGGTTTGAACCCAGAGGATGTGTTCCATTCTCTTTCAGGCAGGAGTGTGGGGAAACCTGGGAGGCTTCTGGAGGAAATGATCCAGATCTTCCCTTAGCGATTGTGCCATGTGTCTGTCTGGAGACCCCAAGGGTTGTGCCCTTAATTGCTTTTGTGCACTGAATACTCTGGCACTGGTCATTTCTGTCACTTACTGTCCACATGCTGAAAACTGTGGGACAAAGCTGCAAGAAACTGTTGTGAGTAAATCCCAAGGGCTGGAAAACTGCTGGCCCACTTCACTGCGACATGTAGTGAGGGTCTTGGAGTGTCCCCCTTGCTGTTATTTTCATTGTGGCTTTGAGAAGGGTAAACTGTGAAGGTGTGCTGAGAAGAAACTCAAAGGAAAGGGAAAAAAAAGAGGCAGGTTTCTGGTGTAAGCAAGAAGTAGGAATAGCTGGGGCTGCTTCTTTGAGCTCCTCTTCGGGGGCAGTGACTTGGAGCTCCCTGGGTTGGTTTTTTTTTAATAGCAGTATTTAGAGGATAAACTGTTGCTGGAGTTACTTCCCAGTTTATGTAATCAAACACGCTTCAGAGGTGTCGTGTGGCACCTATGAGACAAGTCCATCTGTTCAGTCTGTTTGCTGGAATAAGCTTGCAGGACTCTGCTTCTCCAGTAGAGAGTGGTGAACCTGAAAACCTCCAGGTGCATTATTTCTCTGGAAATAACAATTCATTGTTCAATTCAGGAGGAGTTTGATGTCAGGAGCTGTGATGGGACTCCAGAGAAGATTGCAAGTGTAGGGTTGGGAGCTGAACTATACAATGGTTACTACAAACTTAGGAGCAATAATCAAGTTTTCCCTTAGAATAGAAAATGAGAGAATTCATGAAATTTATTTTTCCTGTCTAACTTGAATTTAATTAAATTAACATGATTCTGCAGATATCTTGGAGGAGTGTAGAGGTCACATGATAAATTTTACTTGCAGGATTTGAATCAAGTCACGGCCTGGTATTTTTGGGGGGATCCAGCATTTCCTGTGTCCGTCAGCAGCTTTAGGATGGCAAAGTGACAGGAGAGCTGCTGCTGAGGGACAGTTTGAAAATGTCTTGTATCAGTGCATTGTTTGACTAAGATCATTAATGAATTGTTTCTCTCTCCTCTCCCCGACCTTGTTGTTTTTCCTGTCACCCCTTTCCGTGTTCCTCCTTTCCTGGCTGCCCCCGGCAGGGGCGGGGTGCCCTGGAGAGGAGCAACCTGGCGGGCTGGGGCTGCTGGGGCCCCGCTGGCCACGGGGGGCTCTGTGCCAGGCAATCCGGGACACCTGTAAGCTCTGCTGGCTCACACAGCCATCGTGCTGCTTTGGAAAGGGGCCGGGCTTGGAGCTGGGACCGTTTAAACCAAGGATTGGTGTGGTGCCAAGTAACACGAGCTTGCTGGTGGCTGCGTTTGTGGTACTAATCTCAAAGGCAGAGACCTGTTTGCATTTGGCCTCCTACTAACCCCTAACACACCCCTGGACTGCAGCTCTCCTTTAGCTCAGTTTGCATGACTCCACGTGACCCTGGGGATGGGAGCTCCTTCAAAGCAGGTGGAATGTGTAGAAAACAAAAAGCAGCATTAGCATGTTTGTCTGGTTTTCTGTTTTCTTGGCATCCTGGCTTGTCTCCCTCTCCATGAGTTACCCACCTCAGAGCCTGGTCCCCATCGTGGTGTTTGCCTCATGTGTAATCATATGTCCTGATCAAGAGGAAAAGTGAAATAAGTTGAATTTTCTCTCTTCAAATATTACTCTTGATTCTTTAAAACAACTTATATAAACCTATATATATATTGTACATAACTTACATAATAGCCCCCACAAGGCTTTGCACCATGAGATGAGTTATTAGACATATGGTTCCAGCCTTGGTTCCTGTACCTTTACACACACAGGGCTGAGGGTGCAGTGCAAAATCTTTGAGTGTGAGTCTGTGTTGTATTCATGTGTAGGTGGGGATTACTCAAAATGTATCTGGGAAAACACATCCTTGGCTGGAGAAAATAACTGGGTTTATTCCAGCAGAAAGCCCCTCTCTGGGAATGAGGAGCATCTTTGCAATGTTCACTTTCACTTCCTCAGCAGCATTATGTCAAGTTAATGCACCCTGAATGCATTTGACAGCCTGCTGGTTTCATCCCAGTTGTCCCCAAGGCCTGTGCACATGGTGGCTGGTGTTTGTCAGTCCCTGCCAAGCAGCTGAGCTCAGAGTGAATCCCACTGCTCCCACAGGTCAGCACAGAGCTGCCTCAGAGGGCTTCTCTGGGGGTGGAACTGGGGGATACCAGCACTGCCACGGCTTCCCAGCACTTGTGTGTGTGAACCTGGGAGCTCTCTGCACTCAGGGAGATGTGCAGCGCTCAGCTTTGCTGAGGGCTGATGGAAGAAGCTGTTTCTCATGTTTTGTCATGCAGAGGCAGAATCTGCCATAGGTGATTGGTTCATTGGTTTTATTTACACAGCACAGCTTCAAAACATGCAGGGAATGACAAAGCAAGTGGAAAAGACTGTGTTCCTGCAGTGTGTCCAGGTGTGAGGGACAGCAGGGCCAGCCTGTGCTGCAGGAGCTGCTCAGGGAGCACCTTCCCAAGGTGTTCAGAGCAAACCCTCAGGTTTCATTGCAGTGATTGCCCTCCTTGATAACTGCACTGAGCTGGGCTGACCTGGGAATGCCCAGCTGCCCTGACAGGCTGTGACAGCAGCTGCCCCACCATATGTCCTGCAGTACTTTGGGATTTTTAAATTTTTTTTTTTATATTTTGAAGAGTGCATCAGCATAACGTGAAGTTATAAATACTGCAACCATGTAAGGCTTTTCCAGTCCTTTAAAAACATAATTGACCAGTGATGTTTTCTCTCTAGTTCTGTCTGAGCTTTACTTTGATCTACTGTGTTTGAGAGTAGGATATTTTCATGGTGAATCCTATTCTTTTTGATGTCTTTTGATAGCTACAAAGTGTTAAGAAAAAATAACAGCAGGAGAAGTTGTATGTAAAACTCCTATGTATGTTAGGATGGGAAAATCCAAGGTTTAGAATTTATAAAGTCTTATAATCCCTTCTCTGGGAAAGGATTTTAAAAAAGCTCAAGGAATTTTGCAGCAGTTTGGGGCACTTGGGAGTCCCCTCCTGTCACTGGTGAAGGACACCTGTAAAAGCTGCTTTTGCACATTTTCTGAAATGAATAGTGTATTTTTTAAACCTTGGATTTTTGCTCTGTTGCCCAACCCAGCCCTTATTCTCCCTGAACTTTGCTTTCTCTCCTCAGGAGCAGTCCTGCTCACATTTGTGTAGATCCCAGTGTGTTCCCTGCCTAGTTTGCAGCCTTGTCAATCCATGTGTATGTGTCTCCCTTTTGGGCTCGAAGCTTTTCCCTCCCCATTGCTGCTGGCTCAGCCTGTCACCTGCTGGGTTGCAGGGCACTCCTGTCCATCTGTCCCTGCTCCAGACCTTGTTGGTCCCTTTCACATGCTGCTGTTTCTGGACTTCCCATGCTGTTCCCATTGGCCTTGGAGCGGAATGTTCGTGTTCTGCCCAATGTATTCCTGCTGCAGTCAGCATCTCCAGGCAGACAGCACTTGTACCCTGGAAACAGGAGTTGGTTATGTCCCCCTCCCATAGAATTTATCATAACAGTTTTTGATCTGCCTTTTCTTTTGACCTTCATTTTCCATCTAAACAGATGTAGCTTTTCCCCCCTCATAGTTTGGCCCTGTTCTCCAAGATCACATCTCTTTCCTCCCTCAAGATGCCCCGTGTTCCAAAAACCCCATTCCCTGTTCCAAAACCCCATCCTCTGTTCCAAAACCCCATTCCCTGTTCCCCCCAGCCCAGCTCTTGTTGTGTCCATGTGTTATTCTCCATCCTGGCGCTGTCTGCTCACCCCACCCCTGACTGGAGGGAATGTCCACCCACATCTTTTCACACTTGTACATGGAGGTGGTACTGAGGTTTTGCCAGTTTGGATCTGGACCCCTACCCCTGAGTGACAGCTGTGTCCCCTCCTGTGAGAACATCCTGGAGATGGCCATGAGTAACAGAAATCTTCTCTGCTGTGTCCACAGTACCTGAGAGCTGAGCCCCTCTAACGTGTGACTGTCTTGTCTCTCCTGGCGCTCCTCCATGCCATAATGTAATCTGAGCAGTTGGGTTTGAATTGCTGCAAAGAAACCATTAATGCTTGTGTTATGTTTTGACTTGCTTTCCTTTGGAGGCAGGGAATTGTCAAGTAAGTACTGTGGGGAGCCCAGCCAGGCCTGGATTGCTGCAATGTGCCTTGCAGGTTGCCCAGGTCCAGCAGGGCAAAGGGATGGCGTTGGCTACAGTGCAGATTCCTTGTCTTGGCAGTGTCATCTTCTGTATCTAAACAAACTAGGTGTAGTCACAGCCTTGGTAAAAAGTGAAATGACTTCTTGAAATGTTTCAAATGTGCTGCTTTCCGTTTGTTTTATGAAGTTG
This sequence comes from Turdus rufiventris, assembly GCA_013186435.1. NCBI lineage: Eukaryota > Metazoa > Chordata > Aves > Passeriformes > Turdidae > Turdus > Turdus rufiventris. The sequence goes on along the minus strand of PYHW01009533.1, from coordinate 3,283,425 downwards.
GTGATGGGGCAGTGAATGCACACATGTGCATATATACATGGCTGTGTATATATGGATGCACACATCTGTGTTTGTGTGTGCTGTGAGTAGGTATCTATGAAAGTATCTGTGTGTGTGTGGCTCCAAATTAAGCCTCATGCTTACAATCTGGTGACTATCAAGCATGTCACAGTGGTAGTGTTCTCTTGCTTTCATGAAGTATTTTGGCTTGCTCTTGTCATAAACTTTGATACTCCTAGGTAAAGAAATGTGGCATTGATCCAGTTTGGAACACTAAACACTGAAACAGAAAAAAGCATACAATTATTTTCCTAAGTGCCAGTTCAGAGGCCCTCATAAATCTGGGCTGAAATAATGCATTTATTTTGTAAGACAATTAAGTTTGTGGTAACTTCCTCTGCCCCTTCCCTGCTGGTGACAGCACCGCTGCTGGGTCCTGCTCCACCCAGGGTCACCCTGGGGACTCGAGTAACCCCTTCTGAGGCAATAAAGGTACTTGTCCCCTGAGGACAAGGCAGCACAGGCTGTCCTGGCACTGACTTGGCCTCCCCACAGCAACTGTGGGCTAAATGGCAGCTGAGCTGTGCTAGAGAACAGGCACCCATTGTGTGCAGTCCCAGCAGTGCCTAGGGGACTGTCAGCTTCCTACATCAGCCCTGTCAGGCTGCTGGAAGCAAACCAGCCGTGGAATCCCCTTCTACTCCTGTGCAGAGTGTGCAGGAAGCTCGGGTGTAGCTTCCCCTCCCCTCCCTCCTGCAGGATGCTGAGCTCTGAGTGTGCCCAGGGATGCCAGGTGCTGTGTTTCTGGCTCTGTGCACTCTGTGGTGTGTTTTAGTCCTTGCTGGCATGCTTGGCTAGCACGTGTTGTGCCCAAGGAATGACTGCTGTGCTCTGACAGTGCTCGTGCATGAGTCTCGTGCTCACAAGTGACTCTGAACTCTATTAAGTTTCTTGCTTGGCTTTACTTGCTGCTCACAAGGGGATCAAGGTAACTCTCTCTCACTCTCTTCCTCATGTGCTCGTTGTCCTTGCTGTGCCTGAGCCCTGGGTCAGGCTGCTGACCTCAGCTTTGCTCTAGCTCAGAGCTCAGGCTATGCTGCTGCTCATTCCCACAGGCCTCTGTCCACTGTGCCTTTAACACCTTCCATGAAAAATCCAGCTCCAGAAAAAGCAGCTCCCTAAGCACAAAAGGGATTTCATTCTTTCCCAATTCAATTTTTGCAAAATGGGAATTACTGGTAGATATGGTCTCAGGACAGGAACAAATTTTACAGCATGTGAAGTGTAATAGCAAGGTCACCTTTTTCTGGAATCAGAAGCTCTGGGAATGCTTTCCAAGTGCCCCCCTTAGCTCTGTCCCTCTTTTCCCAGCAGGATCAAGAGCAGCAGCAGAGGTTATCTGGCCTTACAGACCATTTGCACACATCAGATTTTGTCTCAGCCTGTGTTCTGCATTTGTCTCTTTAGCTACTTTTAGCAACTGTAATTATATTAAAAGGCTTTGCTTACCTCGGTCTCCAAAATTCCCTTGGATGGATGACTTGTGCATTTAAATGCAACCATTTGATCTTTAATATTATTCTGAGATTATTCTATTGAGGCCATTGTCAAGGTTTTGGGATGGGGTTTCTCAGAAGCAGCAAGGCTGGACAGAGGTCAACTGCCAGCTGCAGAAATTACTTCAGATCATTTCTGAAAGCACATTCAAGGATTTTTCCATGGATTTAAATCATTATGGTTTGGAGTCCTTTGAATGCTGTAAGGTTGTTTGTTCTGCCACTCATCCACAAAGTCTACATCAATGTTCCTGCTCTTCCTATCAAAAAGTGCAGGATTTTAATCAGTTAATTGTACAGCTCTGAAAAATAGCTCATCCAGGCAGAACTGTCCATTTGCTGCTCACACATGCTGTGGTTTTGAAGGTTGTATTTTACTTTCAGACATACTGATTGTCTCCTTTTTTAAATGTTCCTTTCAGGCCACCAGTGAGCAGAGCTGCTCCTCAGCCCGAGAAGCTGCAAAAGAACAACGTCAACAAAAAGAAGAAACTGGTTGAGGTCAGGATTAATATCTTTTAAATTCCTTTCCAAGTAACATGCTGGGTGAAATCCATCCCTGCTCTGTCTCTCAGTGAAGGGCAGGTGCAGTCACAGTTTGTGCATTCCCATGCTCAATCCCAAGGGAAATCCACCCAGAACCAGGAAAAGTCCTGTGTGGGATTTTGAAGGATGGAATTTGCTCACTGACTTTGGAACTTCCCTTTCTCCCCAGACAACTTGTTTGAATAACAAGGAATATTCTGTGACCTGTGTGGACAATTTGCAGCACTTGGTCTGTGGTTAGTTGGGATTGTTCCCAGTGAGTTGTGGTTGTGTTTGGGACAGATTAAATCAGGCTTCAGGGCACCAAGGCAGCTCTAACCACAGTCCATTGCCATCCTGGGTTCTTGGAGGAAATTTCCTTGGCAACTGCTCCTTGTAAGCTGCACTTACACCTCTGATTAATGTCTTAATTACAGAGTTGCTTACAGCTTACCTTAAGGTCAGAATTTCAGAATTTAGTCTGTGGAAATTTGGTAGTTCATGAGAATTATTTTTGAAAATTCTTCAAGTATCTTCTTTAAAATATCTGACACGCTATATAAACTGTGATGAGAAGAGCAATAAAATCAAACCTGTTCTGTGAGCTGTATCTGCTTGGAATGGAAATTTACAGAGCCAGAACATTTTTATTAACATTTCAGTAATAATAAATAAATAATTTAATTAATACAAAATTTAAAAGGAAAATACTGGAAGTGCAGTGCTTTAGCTGACAAAATAAAAGCTGTTGATAGCCTCTGATAATGTCATGCCTCAAAAAATTAGCAGAGTGGGGACTGATTATTGTTTTGTTATTCCATTGCCTCTACAAGGTATTTGTACTTAGATAATTTAGAACTGTCCTGAAGTGGTCCAGACTCTGAAAGCTCCTGGTTTGTCCTTTCATTTCACCCTTGCTGTGTGTTTTCCTGGAGCAGGAGCTGGCTCTGGACCACGTGTTTGGATACAGAGGGTTTGACTGTCGCAACAACCTCCATTACCTGAACGATGGTGCTGACATCATCTTCCACACAGCTGCAGCAGGCATTGTCCAGAATCTCTCCACTGGTAATTCCACTTCAGACAGTACTTGCAGATAAAACTGCTTTATAAGGGAAGCCTGAACTTTTTCATATTCCTGGCACTTTCTCACCTTTTGCATGTTGGTAAATAGCACAAACCCACTGCAGGTGGCTTTGGGGACTCCTGTGGGCTGTGGGCTGGGACACAAGGATGCCCCCTCTGTCCTTTCTGGGCCTGTTCCCTTGGCAGGGCTTTGCCTCCACAGCACTTCCCCACCCACTGCCTCAGTTGCCTGGGATTTCACTGGGAAGCCTGGGCTTTGCATGGGCAGTCATGGTGGCTGTGGGCTGACTCCCTGCATATATAGATAATTTCCCAAATACTGCTTTAGAATCCCCACCTCTGTGTGTTGATGGCTGTGTGCACAGTGGATCTGGGAATGGTGCCTGGGAATGAGAGCAGGGGCAGCCTTGGGCAGCCTTAGTGGCCCCTCAGCTGTACCAGGCTGCCCAAACAGTCTGTGCTGCTGTGGTGGCTCTTCCTGAGCCCTGTGGTGACTGAAATCCTGTCTGGCTGTCATTAGGTAGCCAGAGCTTCTACCTGGAGCACACTGATGACATCCTGTGCCTGACAGTGAACCAGCACCCCAAGTACAAGAACGTGGTGGCCACCAGCCAGATCGGTACGTGCCCCCCAGCAGTGCCTTCCTCCCTCTTCTGAGGGCACTGACTGATTCCTCTGGGGCCTTTCTGTGGGGGAACTGCACTTTGTGTTTCATTTGGACAAGTAATCAAGCTCCAGGGTTTTCTTACTGTTTCAGTTCCATCTCTGATGGTGAGTGATTGGATTTTAGAGTTTATTGTAGTGTAATCATATTTCAGAAGGCAAACTTTGAGAAACTGCCTAATCATCTCAGTAATCTGATTTATAGAATTCTTTCCTTCCTGTGTCCAAGGCAGTGTTTAGCAGTGAGAATACAGAGAGCATCACTTTCTCTGCAGGAGTACAGGAGCTGTACAGAGAAGGCCAGAAACAGATCTCAGCAGAAGTTAGGACACAAACCAGGGGACAATTCACAGTCCATCTGTATTAGTGAATCCAAGTGTTTATTATTTACATGGAGAGAGTCCTGATGGATTCCCTGGTGCCTTCTGCAGGAGTAAACATTGCATGGGGAATGCAGGATGAGCTGTCCCAAGCCTTGAGAAGGATCTGCTGCCTCAGCCTAATGCTGGAATAAAGAACTTTATGGAGAGCAGGGTCAGAACATCTCCTCAGCCCATTCCAGAAGGAGAATGGAATCCATAACTGAGGACAGGAGTCACTTAACAGGGGACAGGGCATGGCAGTGATGAGCACAGTGACAAACACAAACCCTCTACTGCCTGTCACTGCACTGGGCTGTGGAGGGAGCACCCAAAGCTGCACTTGTGCCAGAGCTGTGCAGAACACAGGTTTGTGTGACATGGAAAAGGATGAAGGCCTTTCCCTAGACCTCAGGAGCTCCGTGCTCCTGAGTTTGATTGGTGCTTTGTATAACTAGGGATTCACTTCACTTCTGAATTTAATAATTTTTAAAATCTGCATGCCTTTAACATTTCTTTTAGATGCCTTTTTAAAAACTTAAAAGTACTAAATATTGTTGCAATATTTGTGTATAAAAGCCAATATACCCAAAAAAAGTTCAACAATATTGCTGCTTATTTCTTTTGTTGATTTGATCCATATCCATTTCCAAGTTTTGAATTTTGTTTTCCTTCTGGTGCTGATGCTGGCACTGCAGCACGAGTCACATGACTTATTTCACCTATTGTTTTCCCTTGGTGCTTCCTCATTTGCCATTGCTCCCACAATGCAGGTGACATGACAGAATTCCCAGGTAAGGCTGAACTGTTTGTGAGTTGAGCAGAGTCCTGTACCAGTTCCATGTTGCCTCATTGTATCTGTGTGAACCATGGATACAAGTGAAACATCTGCAGGCAATTGCTTTTGCATGAGGCTCTTCATGAATGTTCCCTTGTTCTTTTAGAACTTGTCTGACTTCATGGACTCCAGTGATTCCCCCCCTGTGTTTTGCAAGCTATTTTGATTTCTCTTTGTTTCCCAGTAGTGCTAATCTTCAAACAAATCCAACCCCCCAATAATGTCTGTTCAGGTTAAATGTTCTTGAAAACCGCCTGCTTTGCACTGAAGCTTTCCAGAATTAATTCTCTGTTAATGCCTCTCTCTGCCCACAGGTACAACCCCCACAATTCACATCTGGGATGCCATGAGCAAGCAAACCCTTTCTATGCTGCGCTGCTTCCACACCAAAGGGGTCAACTACGTGAACTTCAGCGCCACTGGCAAGCTGCTGGTGTCAGTGGGAGTGGACCCAGAGCACACCATCACTGTCTGGAGGTGGCAGGAAGGTAAAAACCAGGGGGAGATCCTGTTCATTCAGCCTAACAATGATTGCCTTTGCCTGTCAAGCCTTTGGACTTTTGTGTCCTCGCTCTGAGTGTCCCAGTTAATCAGTGAAAGATGCCAAAGGGCTGCAAAATGTGAACAGAAAAAGGAGTTTTAAACACCTGTTGTAAGTGGAAATTAAGGAAAGAATGATGCCTAATGTAAAATTACATAAATTAAGGAAAATTAGTTCCTAAAACACTTCAAGTACTATGATGGAGATAGGCCTTTGGGAAGTTATTTCCAGAAAAGAATTCTCTTTGGAAATGGTGGAGGGGAGGGAAAAGTACCTCAGCTCATCAATGTGTCCCTGTGCATTTTTCACTGGATGATAGCCAACATTTCTGTTGTTTCACTGACCCAGAAGGCACTGTGATATGAAGGCCTCAAATCTGCATTTCTTAACTCTGTGGGATGCAATGGAATGAGCAGGGACTTTGGGAGCTGCATTAAGATGTTTGATACAGTAAATAGTGTTGGGATTTACAGCTTTCAGCATCTGGGACACTGATCTCTAATCCAGTACCAGCTCAATTGATTTGATAAAATCAAATCAGAGCTTCATTTCTCAGGTAAATTCAGCTTTGTTTTCACCCTTTCCTCATTAAACCAGGGGCTAAAGTTGCCAGCAGGGGAGGGCACCTGGAAAGGATCTTTGTTGTGGAGTTCCGCCCAGACTCCGACACTCAGTTCGTGTCCGTGGGGGTGAAGCACATGAAGTTCTGGACCTTGGCTGGCAGCGCTCTGCTCTACAAGAAAGGAGTCATTGGTTCCATGGAAGATGCCAAAATGCAGACCATGCTGTCTGTTGCCTTTGGAGCAGTGAGTTCAAATTTCCTGCTAGAGGATTTTATATTACCTTTGTACTAAACCTGCAAGGGTCGGTTTTCTTTGCTGAAATCCAACCCAGTGCTTGTTAGTGAAATGTGGATTTAAAACCTGTGCTCCTTGGGATCCTTCCCTGAATTTCCTGAGCACAAATTCAGTTCTGTGTACACCTACTGCCTTGGTGTTTGTGTGGGTTTTTTTTTTAACTTTGATGGTTATTTACCTGTTTAATTTAACAGATCACAGTTTATTTCATGTGTCATTTTTTTCTGCTAATGGCCTTTGGTGTGACACATGACAGTGATAGCACCAGTGTGGTTAAGGACTTGCAAATTTAATTGAAGAATTTTGCTTGAAGCTGAGCAAAAATGCCAGGGTGTGTGTTGTAGCAGAGATTGCTGCTGTGTGTTGCAGAATAACCTGACGTTCACTGGTGCCATAAATGGAGATGTATACGTGTGGAAGGATCATTTCCTGGTCAGGCTGGTGGCCAAGGCTCACACAGGACCGGTGTTCACCATGTACACGACGCTGCGCGACGGGCTCATTGTCACTGGCGGGAAGGAGAGGCCGTAAGTCACAGCAGCTCTCTGGGGTGCTGGAGATAAAAACTCTGTGCTGCAGCAGTTTTATTCTTAGTATTGCACAACTCAGTTAGTGGAGGGCTAAAGGAGGGGTACTTGAGGGTCACAGTGGCACCTGTGGCAGCAGGGACATGCTGAACCGCTTTTTGGGATTGATCCAAACACCTGGATAAGCTGTAATTGCCTGAGCTCCTGCCGCAGGTGGAGTTCTTTTCATTTGTTAGTGCTGTCAAATTACAGCCAGCCTCTCCCAATGGAGATGCTGCAGGTCTTGGGATTACCACAAGAAACAGAGAGTTGAGGTAAGGGGGAGGAGAACAGTTTGGTTTGTACAGATTATGGTGCTGTTTAGAACATGAAGTGTGCAAGCATTTAATTTTTTATTATTTATTTCCCACTGCACCATAATGAGGTGTCTTGATGCAGAGTGAAGGGTGTGCCTGTGCCTGTTCTGTGGCTTAGGCAGAAAATCCCTGCTGGGATCCCCATGTAACAGCAGGTGTCCTTTGCAGCACGAAGGAGGGGGGAGCAGTGAAGCTGTGGGACCAGGAGATGAAGCGGTGCCGAGCGTTCCAACTGGAGACCGGGCAGCTCATCGAGTGCGTGCGCTCCGTGTGCCGGGGCAAGGTGAGAGAGAGCAGCTCCCCGAGCTGCAGCTCCTGCTTGTTCTTCAAAGGCACAGAAACCCCTGGGTTCTTACCCCAGCTTGGGTAAAGGGGAGCACAGAAATAACAGAGCCGTTTGACTTGCTGCAGTCACTGTGGCTGTGTTTAGATGGTGAAGGAGGAAGGAAATGCTGCACTGATGGGACCTGTCCAGCTCCAGCTGTGGTCTCCCCTCTCTTTGCCCGGGAGTCTGACACACTCCTTGGTAACAGCGCCACTGAGGAATGTTGCTTTATGTTTGCAATCGGGTACCCAGTAGCCAGTTACAAGCTTACTCTGTTTATGCTTTTCAATGTATCTGCCCAGGAAGCTCGCGAGGTTAAACCAGTGCAGTTACTGTTGCACTGATCGCCTCTCTCTTTTCTTTGGCTACAAACAGGGGAAAATCTTGGTGGGAACAAAAGATGGAGAAATCCTTGAAGTCGGAGAAAAAAACGCTGCTTCCAACTTGTTAATTGACTGTCACATGGAAGGAGAAATCTGGGGCTTGGCAACTCACCCCTCCAAAGACATATTTATCTCTGCCAGCAACGATGGAACAGCCAGGATCTGGGACCTGTCAGACAAAGTGAGTACTGTGACCAGAAAAGTGTCTGATCAAAAATGAACATTTTATCCAAGCATCCATTTTCCAGCTGTGCCTTTGAGCAGCCCTGGAATGAGAGCAGGGTTTTGCCTTTGGCCTGAGCAGGTTTTGGTCTTGTTTGGCCCATTGGATTGGAGGGACTCACCAGCACAGCTGCCCATGGAGTGTCTCTTGTTGGACATTGCTTATTGTGATGGAAATCTGCAGGCTGGGGGATCAAGGAAGCATTTTAATTGCACATTGCCAGTGTGGGTGACACAGACTGTGCTGTCACACACACTGCATGTTGCCTCAGGGATTTTTCCAAGTCAAATTGACTAACAAAAACCATTTTTAAAAACAATATATTTTTTTAAAAACCACCAAAAAGGTTTCTGCTCCTTTTGGCCAGCATAAACCTTTTCAAAAGCTTTTTACCTGAGCTAACAGGAATAATTTTTAATGAGGAAAATTAATCTATTAGTATATTATAAATACAACCAGGTAGGTGAAAATGCAAGAGCTTTTTTGTGGTGGGAAAGCTCTGTGCCAGTCAGCAGTTGTTGAAGATGTCAAAGTCACCTTTGAACCAAATCAGGAAATAGATTTTCCAGCCTGTTCTGCTAAAGAATTCTTTCTTTGGTGTGAGGCTGGATATCAGCCTGCAGAACAGTGCAGACATCAGTCCCCCACCCAAATCACATTTCTGTTTGCAATCTGCTCAGCGCACTGTGCCTGGTGGGACCTAGCAGGATTAGAGGAAAGCATTTGTCAGGAATGAGGGCAGTTTGGCACTCTGGGAGCTGTGAGGGTGTTGGGCAGGTGTAACCTGGTGCCCCTGTCCCTGCAGAAGCTGCTGAACAAGGTGAGCCTGGGGCACCCCGCGCGCTGCGCCGCCTACAGCCCTGACGGAGAGATGGTGGCCATCGGCATGAGGAACGGAGAGTTCGTGCTGCTGCTGGGAACCAGCCTCAGGCTCTGGGGCAAGAAAAGGGACAGGAGAGCGGCAATCCAGGACATCAGGTGGGTGTGGGGATCGGGGAGGGAGGGGATGGGGCAGGGGTGAAACATGTGAGAGTGCAGGACAGGACCTGGGGGATGTGGGGGAATTACAGGAGGTCAGGGGACGTCAAGGGGAAAGGAATGGGAAAGGAATGGGAAAGGAATGGGAAAGGAATGGGAAAGGAAT
>PYHW01009533.1:3217461-3273902 GCA_013186435.1 Turdus rufiventris | reverse complement strand
GAAAGGAATGGGAAAGGAATGGGAAAGGAATGGGAAAGGAATGGGAAAGGAATGGGAAAGGAATGGGAAAGGAATGGGAAAGGAATGGATTCCTCCAGAACACCACATACCTGATTTCACCCACAAGACAGTCAGGCTCAAAATCCCACTCCGCCAATCACACCCTGAGCTCTCTGTTTCCCATTCCTAAGTTCCACATCCCACTGCTCTCTCCCCGTGCTCTGGTAACCCCCCTGCCTGTGTCCCTGTGCAGGATCAGCCCCGACAATCGCTTCCTGGCCGTGGGATCTCAGGAACACACCGTGGATTTCTATGACCTCACCCAAGGCACCACCCTGAACCGCATCGGCTACTGCAAGGACATTGCCAGCTTTGTGATCCAGATGGATTTCTCTGCAGACAGCAGGTACATCCAGGTATGGCTGCAGGTACATCCAGGGATGGAGGCTCCAGCTGCACTAAGGGAAAAGCTTTATCCAGGTCATCAAACGGGTACAGTGCTGAAAAATGAAATGTGGATTAGAACCACATGAAAAGCGCTTCTCTTCCTCCCTGGGGCTGGATGGGGGGGAGAGCTGCGTTAATCTGGTCTAATTAAATTGTTAATTTGAGGGGGTTTCCTTCAGAAATGTTTCTGATTTGCTAAAGTAATTAAAGATAAAGTATAGAAGTGAGAGAAAATCTGTCAGCTCTGCCTGTGAATATCTCCTTCCATCAGCATCCTAATATTGTTATTCCTTTAGATGGCATATGATTGATGCCAGATAATGAGAAAAGAGAAGTGTTACCCTCAATGTCTAGTTTCTCTTAAAACCTGGTGAGACTGCTGGAAATCTTAAAGACAATGATGCATTTCTAGCAGAGCCTCCAGGTTTTTCCTTTCCCACTTGCAGGTATCCACAGGTGCCTACAAGCGCCAGGTTCACGAGGTGCCGCTGGGAAAGCAAATCACAGACCCTGCAGTGATAGAGAAAATCACCTGGGCCACGTGGACCAGGTAATACCCAGGACAGCTCTGGGAGCAGCTCAGGTTGGGCTGTGTGCTTGGTGGCTGCGGTAATTAGCCCTGCCAATTACACCAGGGGTGTCACACAGCCACAGTGGCTCATTGCCACTCGTCCCATGCCCCTCACACAGCTCTGGGCCACTACAGGCAGCCCTGTCCCAGCACAGAAGGGCTGGAAGTGTGCACTGATTGTGTGGTTTGGTGGAAAATAAACCTAAGGATTAACAGATAGAGATTGCTGAAAAATCACAGAAAAATGATGCATTTGTGTGATGGTCTCCATGATGAGCTCAAGGCAGTCATTCAGAGGGGACAATTTTGTTTTAAAGGCAGCAATTTTTTGTTAGTGACCTGTGGAAGAGCAGCAGCAGGGTAAGTCTTGTGGTCTCACGCATTTTACTTACCTTGATTTTGGAACAGCATTCTTGGAGACGAAGTCATTGGGATCTGGCCTCGGAATGCAGACAAAGCAGATGTCAACTGTGCCTGTGTGACCCACGCTGGCCTGAACATTGTCACAGGAGATGACTTCGGGCTGGTCAAGCTCTTTGACTTCCCATGCACAGAGAAGTTTGTAAGTGCCTGCTTTGTTTCACCCCAGCAGCTTTTGCTTTTGCCAGCCCCTCTCAACGCTCAGTGTTACAACACCCAACCAGCATGGCCCAGCCTCAGGCAGCTCCCAGGCAGTGAAAAGGCCTCAGGCTCAGGATGGCTGTGGGCACAGAGCTTTACCAGTGCCACCCTGAGCTGCTTTCCTGTCCCACAGGCCAAACACAAGCGGTACTTTGGGCACTCGGCGCACGTCACCAACATCCGCTTCTCGCACGACGACAAGTTCGTGGTGAGCACCGGAGGGGACGACTGCAGGTAACCGGGGCTGCCATGGGGGCAGTCACACACAGACACAGAAACACAGAGCCAGACACACAGACAGAGAGCCAGACACATACACACAGAGACACAGGTGTGCACACACACACACAGAGCCACACACAGCCACACTAACATGACCCACACAGAGACATGCCACACAGGGAGCACACACAAATGCACTCAGACACACACACTGCACACACAGATGCACTCAGACACACAGGGAGCACACACACACACACTCAGACACACACACTGCACACACAGACACACAGGGAGCACACACACACGCACTCAGACACACACACTGCACACACAGACACACAGGGAGCACACACACATGCACTCAGACACACACACTGCACACACACTCTGCACAGACACTGCTCAGAGCACACACACAAAGACACGCAGCACACACATTGCACATACTGAGTCACAGAGACACAAACTCTGCACACAGTGCACACATACCCTGTACACAGAGTGTATTTTACACACACACACACAGAGTCTGTACTCCACCCACCTGATGTGTTTATTTTCCACTGGGCTGTGCCAGAGGCCAATCCCTGCTGTCCCTCCTGTCTCCACAGTGTGTTCGTGTGGCGCTGCCTCTGAGGAACCTCTGGCTGCTGCTGTCCTGCCCCAGTGAGGGCTGTGCTGGCCAGGCCAGCCAGGAATGCCCCCCTGGCTTCAGGAATGCCAGCCCTGCTGCAGGCTGACATCTCCAGATCACTCATCCCAACTTACCAGGAGGGAAGGGGAGCTGGCGTTGGCGAGCCTGACACCCTTGCCAAGGAAGCTGAGGTTCAAAGGCTAACCCAGGGATCCCAAAGGAACGGACAGTTCACTCACAAAGCTGCTTTTGCCTAATACTGTGTTGTTCAAACCATGTCTGAAAAGGGAGAAAATGCTGACAAAATGCTGGGCCCTTCCGTTTCCAAATTTGTGGCTTGAACAAAGTTCAGAAAGTGGGTGGGTTTTAACCATACCTGCTTAAAACTCCAGTTGGTACACTCAGTAAAGCTGGGAGCATTTAATGAGCAGACTAGGGAGGGGGGAGGCCACCCTTCAGCTTTCATTAATTGAAGGAGCAAGTATCCTTTTTTTTTTTTTAAGTCCATTTTATTTTTAAATATATATATTTGGCAGAATTTTCTATCCATGAAGTGCCTTGGAATAATTTTCTAGTAGTTTGGGCTGCAGCCTTGCCTCCCCCCACCTGCTTTCCACATGGTGCTATGACTCTCACCCAGAGGAGGGCTAAACCATTCTCACCTTTTCCAGCTGGGTACTTACATGATCCCTGTTTTCTGTTTTGGGTTTTTAATACCTTCACAAGCAAATTCCCCACTGGCTCTGTGCTGGCAGAAGGCCAAAGAGATGGCATTCCAGCTCCTGGGCAGCTGCTCCTGCAGCCAGCAGTGCAGGCTAACTCCAGCAGTGAGTGAGAGGAGAGGCTTTGGACAGACTTGGTTCAAGACAATTTAACACCAGGATGGAGGGAGTCATTCCCCAAGTGTTCCTGCATGCTCCCCATTTCTGGGAAAATGTGCTTTACACTCCTACAGGCAGTGGCCAGCCAGAATCTCGGCCTGGTGGGAAAGCTTCCATCAATCCCTGTTCCGGAGGGGAATCCCAGGAATGTCCCCATAGCAGGGCTCTGTGTGCCCTCCAGCCAGTCCCTGCTGCTTGTAAGTAGAACATAAATCCCCTGGTACCAGGAAATGCAGGGGTTTTTTAGGAAAAGCTCATCCTGGCTGACTCTGGGCTCCTCTCCCTATCCCTGCTCTCCCTTACCCCACAGAGTCCTTTGTCCTGGCCTGGGGAACAGCTGAGATCAAAAGAGAGCTGCCTCCATGGGGAAGTGGAACCATGGACAGGTATTCCCAAAATGCAACTCAAGCCCTTCACCAAAAACTCAAGGGACAGTGGAATTGGAGAAAGTTTAAAAAGGAATAGCAAATACAAGCAATGTCAAAATACATATTTAAGATATTTATGATTCTGGGCATGGAACAATGTCCATATTTCTAAATTACCTTTCTTAATTTAAAAGAAATGAAGGCTAAAAGGAAACATATAGACTTACATTTAGTCTCTGAAAAGCAATAGTGCTTTAGTCCCAGTTCAGGACAATAGGATTTTGAACTCTGGAACCTTCCTGCCAGTCCATTTCTGCTGCCCACTGCATAGAAAAGTAGCAAAAACATCCCATTAAAGGAGTGGATTGCTGTCTGTTTAACACACAAAGTGCTTCAGCGACCTCAAAGAATCACCTTTTTTTTAACAATTGAATTTATTAATGCCTTATATGACTATACAGCAGAGCAGTTTGTCAGATACACAGTACAAGTCCCTATGCAGTTTTTTCTTTCAAGAAACCTTCGGGATCAAATCCTGTTCTGTCACTGCTGCCAGCAGTGAGCACCTCTGCCTGTGTTGTAACCACTCATGTTTGCCTTCCTTCCATGTTGATTGTATCCCAAATCAAAGCAGTTGTGTGGCAGAATGAATTCATCAACAGTGATGTGAGAAATACCTTCAAGCAATAGTGTCTGTCAGGAAAACCACACACTTAGAGTTTGGATGTTTCTGTGGTCTGGCTTCCTGTATAAAAGGCTCAGAAGTAATGCTGTATTTTACTGTAAACTGAAATATTAATGCATGAATTTCTATTTTTCAATATGGTCAAGATGCCATTCATTTCAAATCTGCATCTCAAATATATCAGTACATGAGTTCTCAATGTCCAGCTCTTAAATCGGAATCTTGACCTGGGGAAAGATGACTGGGACTTATTTCCTTCAAACCTGAAAATGGCATTGACATTGCTGTCTCAAAAATCCAAGAACCTGACACCCTCTGGAGCTCCCTGGGACACTGGAGCTGGTCCTGAGCAACTCCTTGCCACTGCAGAGAGAGAAAAGGGACCGTGACAAACCCACCCTGCACCCAACTGTGCTCAGACACTACTGCCAACACCATGGACAATGGATATTTATCACAATGAACTTCAGATAAACACAAATATATTAAACTTGCCTCAAGAAAGCCAAATACCGGTGTTATTTTATGTCTATAAGCTTTATTGATACTTGGGGTTTTGGGGTTGGTTTGGGTGGTGGGTTTTTTTTTTGCTTTTTTGTTGGTTTTTTTTTTTTTTTTTTACATTTCACAATGCATTCCACAGACTTAGTTCAGTACAGCTCAAACTGCAAGTGTATAAATTTTCACTTATCATTTCTTGCATAACAGGACAGGGCTTTAAGTTTCCAAACACCATTTGCAGCATTAGATACTCGGTCCACAGATTATCAGAGTCTGAGAGCTGGAGAATTATTTGCTCAAGATCAACTACTGTAAGTTTGTGCAACAAAGTGTATGCTGTAATTTTCTTTTACTCTATGTGGAGGTTCTTTGTTCATTTCTCTTTTGTTGTTTCCAACAGATGCCAGTGTTTACAGAGACTTTTTAGTTTCTCAGGCTTGTGTGCTCTGGAGCTCGTCCAGGCCTCAGTCAGTTCTCTGAAGTACAAAGCACTGTGGAGCAGCTGAAAGATCTAAGCTTTGTGAAACACATATATATATATATATTGGCAATTGATAAAACAATAAAATCACAATACAGCTATACTCATACCAAAAAGGCAAGATTTTTCAAAACTTGCTAAACTGGTATATTCTTCTAAAACATCTCATTTTAGAAAATCTGCATCAATCTACACAGACCATACACAGTGCACAAACTGGGAAGTGTTGTCCTCTGCCCCACCTGCTCTACACCTCCGGCACGCAGCAGGAACTACCTGTGCTGAAGCAAATGTACAGCTGTCTCAGTCGTTTGTATTAGCCAGTGCTGCACACAGGAGAAGGAAAGATGATTAGTTTTAGATCCATACATAGCAGCTTACAATACTTAAGATGATGAAACACATGGCAGTCAAAACAGTTATTTTTTTCCTCAAACACTGCGTTGCTAAAAAATAAAGATCTGTGAAATTGCACTGCAATGTCAAGGGGTTTGCTATTCCCTGACCCTCCCCGTGGAAATCCAATGAGTATTTTTCCCCCTTAAAAGATGAACTTCCTATTGATAAGTTGCTTCAGGCTTTTCTTATTCGGTTTTGCGCTTCAACCCAGGGATCTTTGCTTGGATCCTGAAAGAGGAAGAAGGAAACAGACAAAAACAAGTTTTAGTAACAGACAAAAGGTTAAATAGTCTTAGAAACAGCAGCATGTGAAAAGAACCCTCACAACACAGCTTTATACTCAGAGCCCAATGGAACTGCTGCACTCCTTGTTCCCCCCAAACTGCACCAGCTGAGGGGCTCAGGTATCACTAATGGGCTGAAATCCCAGATTTCTATTAGAAATAATAGAGGCTGATTTCAATCCAGCATCAGCAGTAAAGGAGCTCATTTCCTAACCAGTCCAGAGACCTCCCTCCTTGGCCTGGCACATGGAAGAACACATCCGCCCTAGACGGGAGTGTCACGTGTGCCAGGAACTCTCATCAGTACCAAGGAAAAGAAAGAAACCCAACCAACTCACTTTGCCATGGCATCTTTGACATTCTTATTCACAAGTCCCAGGTAATGGTCGATTTGGGCCTGGAATGGAAGCAGACAAGTTACAGCCCAGCTCCCCCTCTGCAGCCTGGCTGAGTCCCACACAGCTCTGGGGGAAGTGGGAGCTCAGCCAGGGGTAGTTCCCAGTGATGCCCGGACTCCAGGCATGCACCCACCAATGCAAAGGCCCAAAGGAATCAATCCCTGGCTTCTCCCTGGTCCATCAAACCCCAGTTGTGGGTGCAGGGCTGGGCCCCTCCGGGCCCCACAGAGCAGCAAAGCTGCTTAGCTGGGCTGGGCAGAGTAACCAGCTTAGGCTGCAGCCTGGCCAGAGGATTGAGCAGCTCGGGCTAAGCCCCACACACTGTCCCTGCTCCTGCCTGGGGGCTCCAGGGCTCCCTTTCCCTGGGGAGGAGGAGCCTGGCCAGGACCCCAGGAGGCTCTGCCATCTGCTCCTGCCTCCCCCAGTCCCAGCCTTGTTGTTGAAAGGGGAGATGAAGGGCTGAGCCAGAGCTGGCTCCCCCCTCCTGTGCAGTGACCTGCCCAAGACAGCCCTGGCCATAATTTAATCACAGGCATTTTACTTTGGCTCCTTCCTCCCTCCCTCCTTCTTTTACATGGGAGCCTCTCCCCAAGAGCAGGGACTGGACTGGGCCAAGCAGCTCCCACCTCCTGTTTTTGCCAGGGCCACAAATTCCACGGAGCTTTGGGAAACCAATCCTGAATATCAACTCCAAAAGGTACAGCAGGATTAACACACCATGCCCAGTGCTGCTCCAGTCCTGACCAAAGCTGGACCAGCAGAAAAGGCCTCCAAGCTCAGCAGGCCTTTTCCAGAATTGTTTGCTGGGAAAAACCTCTTCCTCCACCAAGAAAGAAAAGGGAAATGCAAAATCTGAACTTCAAGCCTGCCCTGGGGCTCCTGAGTAAAGGCTTATTTTTAAAGGCTCTACATATTTCAGAAGACTGAAATTGATTTTAATTATTTGTTTCTGGTTTTGCTTCAACAGAGCTGATTTTAAGAAACATTTAATGGATTCTATTAAACACTCACCTGATGTCTCTCATAAATAACAGGAACACTGAAGAGCGAAATCAAAGCTGGAAAAGAGCACATCAAATGTATAAATATTGACAGCAGGGAATGTGCTCAGGCAGAACAAGGACTGGTTTCCACACCTTGACACATCTTGCAAAAAGGTACAAGAAAATGAATGACTAAACCCCATGCACCAATTGTTGGCCAGTAAATTCAATAATCCCTGTTAAGGAGAGCCTGGGCAGTGCTCCAGGTCTCACCAACAGTACACTAAGTCTGGTCACAGGTCACTTTTTCACTGTGGGTTATGCAAATTCTTCCCAAGGGCTGCTCAGGCATCAGTTGGTTGTGACACCTGAAGCCAGCCTGCTCTGGGATACAAGAAATTAAATCCTGCAGTGGCACACAGCAGATCCTGCACCTCCTTTAAAGTCCCAGCACAGCAGTGACACTCAGGGCAGGCTAACCCTGACAGGGACAAGCATAGCAAATTTACCTATAAGCTGTGTAATGGCTGGACATCAGCAATCTCAAGGAATGCAACAACACAACTCCAAATGACCTGTTCTGCTATGTTATATAAAAAAAAACAACCTCAGAGTTATCCTAGGGCTACAGGATCAGCCTCCCAGTGCTTTGCCAAGGTTATTTGGTGTGCCAGGTGTGTAAGACAAGTCAAACACTTACCCAGGATCAGTAATGTCAGACCATTGAACAAGGCACCAACATAAGTGAAAACCCACATCAACACTGCGAACTGCAAGGGAAGAAGAGCTGTCAGTACCCAGTCCGTGCCCAGGACACCCCAGTTTACTGAAAACACAAACACAAAGTACCCAGCCCTGAAGTGCACTTCAGCCTTGCACCCCTGCTGTAACCAGAGCTGGGTGATGAGATGGCTGAAGGATTCAGTAACGGGATACTCCTGTGGCCAGGTCACAGGGCTGAATTCAGCCCGAGTCAGCAGTGCCCAAACACTGCCCTGTGCCTTCACAGGGCACTGCCAATTCCATGGGGAGGACTGATGGCAAACACAGCTCCTACATCCCACCCTCCAGAGAGGGGACAGGCCAGCCTAAGAGAGGCCAAAGGGCTGGGGCATGACACAGCCAGACAGAAAGGAGGTCACACGTGTGTTTGATGGCCCTGCTGCCACCCGAGCGACCTGCCCAGCCATGCTCTGACCAGACCATGCAGAGGCTCTGGCACATCAGGAAAAGCCTGCCTGGAAAGTAACAGGGTAGGGTGGGCTTGATTAACCTTTTCTCCTTCAAAATACCCAAAGGCACTTGGGATATTAAAATATCTAGGAACAAGAGGAGTGAAAAGCGCTCTAATGCTGAAGCTGGCTCCAGGTCAGCACCAAGCTCAGAAGCAAAGCCATCCCTAAAGCCCACATTGCCACCACTGCTGGCTCCCTGCCCCAGCCCCACTCCCCCTCCCTGCTGACAGCATTTGTCCTGCTCCTGGTGGGACACAGGCCGCATTTCCAGCTCCACACAAAGGTCTGCCCACGTTTAGTGCCAGGTGGAGTGTCCCAGGCACACCTCTGACCTATAGCAGGGGGAGGGGACCCAGGGCTGCCAGCTCTATTTCGGGGTAGGATTCCTCCCGAGGAAAATCAGCCGCTTTCTTCTAGAGTTGCAGGGCTGCTGAGGAGCTGAGCAGCAGCCAGGAACAGCAGCTTTCCCAGGGTTTATTCCTTGCTCTGCACACAGCAGAGACCCCCCCAGCCATGGCCAGCTCCGGCACTGGCACCAGGGAGGGCAGACCTGGGCGCAGGGAACAAGCCAGGATGGAAACACCCCCAGCAGCAGGAGCTGCACCCAAGGAAAGCACCGGTACAAAGTGCTGGCAAGGAAAACAATGCATGGTTGCAGGACTGTGGATGTGGGCCAGGACCCTGCAGCCAAGGTACTCTGAACTCATGTATGCCAGCATTCAATTTTAGCTTATCAAAAGAGGTAAAATATCCAAACCAAACAAAATCAACAGCCAGTAACAAGATAAGGGCATTAACAATAAACACAAGTTTAATTCCATGACCCCTGCAATGAAATCAAGTTGACTCTAAGAGCTTCACTCCAAACTGATCCTGTTCAAAATTCAGCTGCATTAACTGCAAGTGATACAATTCTTTATCTGTCAGCACTTTTGGCTGCACGGTTCCCAGCAGCTGAAAGGTTCTGGCAGGTTTCTCAAGGAAAACAAAGCAGATTTTGCTGAACTCCCTCATGATTGATTTAACCCCTGGCCCAGTTCTGCCCTGCAATGCCAGGGTGAGCCTGGAGCTGACCTTTCTGCACCAGGCATTTTATTGGAGCAAACACTTCCATGCTGGAGCAGCCTGCACTGCAGCACATCCCCCAGAGAGGGAGGAAAGGCACCAGTCACACTGGGCAAAGAGCCCCCGAGTGGGTGATGGTGCACAATGGCTCTCTTGCATCCCAACACCTATCCGTGACCTGCTCCCCATGGACAGAATTCCTGAAGCTGGGCACCACCCAGCCAGCTCAGCAGCAGGAACACTGCTGGTGACTCTGCCCAGGGCAGAAAATGGGAGTTTACGCAAGCGCAGGGGTAACAAGACCCAAATCGATCCCAAAGTCCAACAATTATCTGATCTATCTCCCTATTTAGTGAGCACTGAATTTATGGTTCAAGAAAGTGCAAAATCCAGGAGTTCACATTTGACTACACAAACTTTTCTCCACCCAAAGTCTGGCCAGTGCAGCACCAGGGCAGAACCATAAACTGCTGCATGTGCAGGTTTTAATCCCCTTCACTTATGGTCCTGGATGGGACAGGGACTGATCCCACAACTCCTCTCTCTGCACCCCTCTGGCATTTCAGGCAGCTCTCCCAGGATTATCCATCCTGGAGTCCATCTCAACTCCACATTTATTTACTGCTCTCCATTTTCTTTTTCTTATTAACTGTGCAAACCCAGAGACCCTCACAGACACAACAAAGTTTACTTGAAACACATCCGAGACCTTTACAAACATGAAACACCTCTAAACAAAGCTCAAAAGAAAAAGAAGCTCTAAGAAATAGGGCAGCCCAGGATCCACTTCCAGAGCTGACACTCCCACCCATTTGGGATGAGGAGAAGCCCAGGGGCCAAGCTTGGTGTGACCCTTCCAAGCACCAGAGAAAGGCCAGTGTGGCTTGATAGACTCAACCCAGTTCTGCCAGTTAAAATGGGCAAATCCAGAAGTGCCCCACGCCCCTTCCTGGGCACAGAATACTCAGAACACAGAGCTCTGCTCCTCAAAGCCTCAGCTGAGCAAGAGCAGCAGTGCCCAGTGCCAGCACAGCCTTTACTGGGACAAAATACAGCTTCTCCTGGGGCTCTGGCAGCGGCTCCTCTGGAGCTATTCCTCAAGAGCTGTGAGGAATTTCTCCTTGTGCTGCATAAATATTTAGAGTCCATTTTAAGACTTCCCTGACTGAAGCATTGTTTAATAGAGAAGAAAAAAATCTTAACAAGACAGATTTTACAGTCAGAACTATTACACACAATAAACTGACCTGCAGACATTTTCTACATTAGAGCTCTGTAACTTGGATTATACATAAACATGTGGTTTCCTATAGTGAAGATGTTTAAACTACACAAGCCAAGATATTTTTATTTTTTAAACCAGGGCCATTATATTACATAAGACCCTGGAATCCCAATGTTCTCCTCCAGCACAAACTCTTCAAAATCAGTAACTTGTGCTTGTGAACTGTCCTGACATTCACTGGTTTTTGATAAAGGGTTGTTTCCAACTACCATAAATTAGACTAATTAACCTACATAATGTCAGAAGGAGAGAAGGGAAATGAATTAGTTCAGCTGAATAAACATGTCTTTCCTATGGACTGTAGCATTTTAAGTGATTAGAGCGCCCTGAAGACATTCTGGCTGGAATTAATTCTGCTTCTAACAATTCCTCCACAAGGCCTTGTCTTTAGACCAGTGCTCACTGCCACAGCAGCTGGCTGCTCATTGCTTTCTTCTCATTGGGATCTCTACACAAATGGTGAGAGAAGTCCCCTAACCCAGAGCAAGGCACAGATCACAAAGGGCTTAATCAGAAACAAGTGACCTTGTGATTCCGAGTTCTCCTGCGCTGGTGATAATCAGATCCAAACAGGACTTTGGCAGCAGCACTATTGATCATGTCTCAAAAAACAACCAGAGAAAGAATGCACGACCAGCTCCTAAAAAGCCTTGTCCTGCAAAGCCCTTTAGGAGCAGGGAGATTGTTGCACAACCCCCAAGCCAATACTTCCACCTCCTCTCTCCCTCCTGAGAAATCTGTCCCAGGAGCAGCAGAGCCCCTTCCACCTCCTCTTGCTTCCAGAGAGAACAGGCTCACTGCAGGAGCCTTGCAGGGCACCAGGCACAGCTTTTCTGCCACAAACTGTGTTTAACTTGGAGCATAATGAGAAACTGGATCTACAAACTCTGGGTAAGATTCCGAGATCTGCCTGCAGATTTCTATTGCACAAATACAACAAAGACTTCCACAGCCTTCCTGGTTTTCCCCACATTTCACAAGCAACCCCTCCCCCAACTCCACAACAACTCAAAGGACTTTACAAAGCACTAAGTAAAGGGATTTACTGCAGGATAAATGCAAGTTTTTTCAAGAAGATTAAGCAAACTGAAAAAGAAGTGGACCACATACTGCACTGGGTAAAGGAAACACCAGTTTCAAAAACAAAGAACGGCGATTACAGTTTGAAAGGAAAGAATATAATTCTCCCAGAACAAAACTGAAGGGGTTTCAGCCAATTCTTTTATTTTGGAGGGGCTCTTTGGTGTGCTTTGTTGGGGTTTTTTTTTCCTGTTAAATTTTGTTTAATTTATTGCTATTCTTCACAGCCAGTTGTGCTCTGCCACTCTCAATAAATCCTATTAAATTCTATGTGGATGTACTCAAGCTGTTACATAGCACTGCTCACTCTGGGTAAAATAATTTGCAAACCCCATTTCAGTAATTCTCATCACTAAAAGCAGAAGCTTTCAAACCCAATTCCAGAGGCTGGAACAAGTGTCCACCTTCCCAGTAACCCAAGGGCATCGCTCAGTCCTCACCATTGCAGCAGAAAGTGGAACAAGAACTCCTGTTTGAGACAGGGAGCTGTGCACTAACCACAAACAGAAAACCAACTCCAAACCAGAGCCAGGTTTTCCAGAGGGACACACATCAGTGACACACCTCCCATGCCCACACTGGAGCATGGCTTGTTTTTTGAGATTTCTGCTCAGGCACCAAGGAGGAGCTGGAACAGGGAGCTGCAGGCAGCCACAGCTTATTTCTGCTTTCCATTTGTGTTACTGCATCACGTTATCCTTTACACGACTGCAGGCAGCGCTGATATCCAGCCTGTGCTGAACACTTCCAAAGCAAACTACACCTCGTTATTTACCTACCACTGCTCACTCTGCAAGGAGCAGCAGGCTGTGCTACTCTGGCTCAGCAGCAAGTGCTGCCAGACAAGCTCACCTTGAGGGAATCCACCAGGTCATCGACGAGGAAGAGGCGCCGCAGCTCGCGGACGGTGCCGTTGACGTGGCCCAGCACGACGTTGCTGTACTTCTGGATGAGCTCCTCGGACACGGCCACATCCGAGTCCAGGTAGGCCCTGCAGGAAAAGCCAGGAAAGCTGAGTGTAACAGTGCTGCAAACTCCAGCTAAGTGTTAGATACAGTGTCAACAGAACCTCATTGCGTGCTGTAGAGAAACAAACACTGCAGTGGGAGGAATGCTGGAAGGACAGGACAGAACTAACCAGAGTTATTCTTAGGAACCTTTTTTTTCTCACTGCTATTTACTCAGTCACCTGCACCAGGCAAAAAAGGTGGGCAGGCTAAGATAATGAAAAAAAAAATATCCTACAAAAGCAATCTATCAATTTCTACCCCTGGTGGAGCTACCATTAAGCGGCAACATGCTATGGCACAGCAAAATAGCTAAATTTGTCATTTGCTAGGAAAAATTCTTACAGCTAGTGAGAGCATAAAGATATAAATGCCTATCTGGTTAAATGTCCTTTCCCCTCCAGTGTCACTTATCTGCAGTTGCAGTGGCTATGGCAATTTGGAGTCTTTAAACAAAGTATAAATTATTTATCTAATGTGCACGCTGGAGGCAGAAGGAGCAATGCAGCACATCTCACAGAGCTCATTTTACACTTGTTCAACTTTTCTTCAGGGGGATTCTGCTTTGGGGTGTTTTTTTAATAAGAAAATTGCACAATGCTCCCATGTATGTCATTTAAGGCAGAGCTAAACGTGACCTTGTGGCAAGTCCAAGACAAATGAAAATTCTTCAAATGGTCACTGCTTTTTCAAGGCTATATTCTGCCATCCATCCTTGGTTTTCATCTGCTCACCCTTTCCAGCTCATCCACAAAATACTCAGTACCTGCATCAAAAATCCAACTTTTCTCACAGGATTTTTCAGGTAAAAATATGCATCAAAATACGCATCTTTTATATCTACAGATATAAAAATATCTGTAGCTAAGCTATACAGAAAAAAGTAAGCAACGAGGTATGCTGGGCAAGAATGTCTGGAAGCTACTTAGGAATATCAGTATTTTTTAGAAAAAAGCTGCACAAAGAGTACATGTAGAACAAGTTCTGCTTATTCTTGTTATGAAAAAACTTGAAATTGTTGTTTGGATAACAAGAAGCAAACAAGATTTCAACTGGGAATATTCACCCTAACAGGGGGGTGTTTTTTCCCCAGAATTTGACTGGCTTCCACTGGAAAAGGAGCCACTACACATGGACTGGGAGGAATGGAGAAAAACCTACAGAAACATTTTGCTTTGCCTTACAGAAGATGGGAACAAGGGAATACCACAAAATTAGTAAGAGGGCTGTAGATGGAGGGGCAAACAGGATTTTCTGAAAGCTGCAAGGGGACACTGAGCCACTTCATTCATTAATAACAGGAAGAAGCAAGGCTGGGCTGGGAGGGAAACAGCAAACACACTCCTGCAAGTCCTCCAACACAGATTAATAAGGTTTTATTTCTCTTAAGAGGCAGCCCTGCAGCAGTGGGTATCTGGACCCTGTCACTGACCTTGCAAGTGGGGAGCACAGCTACACTGCTGCACACTAAACCACATGTTTTTAAGTCTTAAAAGTTTCAAAAATATTAAAATAGCCCCTTGCAATGATTTAAACCCAGCTACATTTATTCTGGTTTTTCCATCCCTTGTACCAAGCCCTCAGTCCATTTTCTGCATTTATTGCATGACTCTTGAAAAAATCTGAAAGTGGGGAATGCATTTCCAGTGCAGAGTCTGTTCACATTATTATGCAACATCCTGCAGCACGTGTCACCCACTGCTTCTGGCAGCACCAACACTGCTGCTCTCCAAGACAACACAATTCTGCTTAATTAAAAGAAAAAAAAAAAAAAATCTCACCTGAAGGGATGGCCCTCATCAGACTTCTGGATTGCCTGGATAACTCCCTTGTATATCCTAAAGCTGATGGTGACAGAGAGCAGGGCCAGGGCGATGTAGGCTGTGACGCTGACGATGCTGAACACTGTTAATGAGAGCAGCAGGAACAAGCTGGCTCCAAACACCACCCCGGTCTTCTTAATGTCTCGCCAGTAAAGGAGGTCAACAACTACAATTTAAAAGAGGCAAGAAATTAGAACAAGGCACCTTTGGCATTCATATCAAGTCATTTTTCATTGTTCACTCGACTGCTGAGAGCCACCAAGAGCAGAACTGGTGAACCCCCATTAAACCAGAGCTGAAATTTCAGAGCTGGGTTCTGCTCTGGACTTCAGATTATTGGGATTACTGCTATTAGGATTACCCCAGATGCAATTGTTCAAATTTTAAAACAGTGCTGCCCTTAAGCAATGTCAGAATTCATCTCTTCAGCTACTGTGCTGTGTTCTGCACCAGAACCACAGCAGTTTGTGCTTCATTTCCTCTCATTGTCGGGCATTTTCTGGAGCTCACTCCCTGGAGAGATTGATTCCAATTCCCTGTTAGCACAGATAACAAGACACCAACAGATCTCTAAACCAATTTATCTTTCCAAGCCTGGTAGAGGCAAAGGCACTGCTCAAAGGCTCATTAACAGTTCATTTTGTTTTCTTTTGATGGAAGCATTCCCGTGGGAGTTTCTAATGTTGATTATGGGTGACAGACTGAGCCATCAAGAGGGAATACTCTCCCTGAAATGTCAGTCCAGGCTAAATCTGCTGTGCTCCAATGCAGAAGACTTCATTTGCAAACCAAGTTTAGTTTTCCCTAAGTGACCCTCATTAGAGAACACATTTTATGCCATTTTTAGCACTGTCCAGACAAAAGTACACCCTGCACAAGACACAGGTAACGGCTTCACACAGCCACTGCAGATCAGTTTGGTAACAGCAATAACCTACTGGAGACAGGGTTAAAGATGAATTACAGAAAGATGTCACTATGGCACTGCATGTTTAGTAATCCTGCCTCATCCTAAACATCACCAAAATTCACTGTAAAACAGTGCATCACAGCTTCGAACAGATTACTTGGATGACTGTAAAAACATTTAAAAAATAGAATTTGTTTATTTCTTGCAGGATGAAAGAAAACACAGTCATGCACCAACATTCAACACTTAGGTAGCCTCTGTAAAGCAAAGTCTGTGTAACCCTTCTGTAGGTACAACACGCCAAAGCCCCCTGGGTGTTTTCCAAAATTTTCAAGAGCTGAAGCCATTCCAGTTATTCCAACGTGGAAACTACACTGCACAGCGGGAAAGATGAAAACCATGGTCAGAAATTTAAACCCACCCTAATGCACAGTATCTAAACCCAACATTGAATTCACATTTCAGAAGAAGTTTGCTGCAGCCCCACAGACAGAGCCAGGTTACAGCTGCACCAACACCTCCAATTTATCACAGACCACAAGTGCTGTGGAAAGAACAGCCTCAACCCTCCATCCCACTCCTTTCTCCCAGCCTGGCCGCCTGGGCTGTGCCAAAACCATCCCAGAGAGCCGGGAGGCAGCCAGATCAGGGCCTGGAGCTGCCACCATGTCACTGCACAAACATATGGGAGCAGAGATAGAGCAGCACTGCCCGCGGGCAACGCTCCTGCTCTCCCAGCACCTCCAATCCAAACTCCTCTTCCCACTGCAGCCCAACTTGTCCTTCATGTTTGTGAAAATCAAACAAACAAAATCGAGTCGTTGCAGATCTGCTTTTGTGTGGGTTGCAGTGCCAAAATTTAATTTTTTCTTTGGGTCCTTCCTTCACTTCCAGACACAAAAGAATCTATTATTGTCTCTGCACACCTTGCATTAAACATCAACAAAACTGTGTGATTGACCTAAGAATCCTTGAAAACCTAAACTGAGATACCTGGGTAAGATCTTCACAACTAGCCTTGCCCAAAGCAGTTGTGGGTTTTGTCTCTTAAATCATGTAAGCAATTTTTTAAGAAAAAAACCTTTTTTTTTTTTGAGCATTTGCTGGTGTTTATTTTTAAATGCTGCAATTTGAGCATCCATGCACTCGAATTTGGTGCTGCCCCTGTATCAGGTGACACATTCAGTACAGCCCCGCTCCTCTGCCTGCAGACAGCATTATTTCTGTAAATAAATGAGCTGCTCCCTCCTCTCTGCACAGCTTTAAAGCTGGGGGTTCTTCCTGCTCCATAGGAAACCACTTATTCCATGCATTAATGCATTATCCCAGTTATAAGGAATGCAAAGAGAGTAATTCATCTGCATGACAGTTCCAGAATGCCAGAAACAAAGGTACATTGCTGGAATTAAAGCACACAGCAAAAGCCAAATGGCCTTTAGCGACCCATCAAGTCTTTTGTTCTCGGTAATCAATAAGAAAAATCCACGCCAGGAGCTCCCGGACCAGAGTTAAGCTGCACATAAAACATTTTTCCTCATTCCATCTCCACTCCTTTACAAGCCTCGGCTTAATGACATAGGGATCTGGTTTCATTGTAAATTCCTCAAAGGAAATTCGGTGTTTAAGTCACTGAAAAACTGCTTTGTAATTTCGCAGTCCAAGAAAGCAGATGAAGCCACTGATTTGTATTCCCTAGTTAATCAGAAACAAGTTATTTGCATTTATTTTGAAAGGAAAATATTAAAAGCATTACTAGAAGCAGCTTTCTGGCTTTAACTCACAAGCAAGATATCCACAGCAGATTAAAAATAAAACCAGAAAAAAACAAGAACCCCAAACCAATCTTCAGCAACAGCCCTGCAACACCTTTCCTTATGGAAACCGCTCTGAGCTGCATTTTATACAATATGAAGTATAATAAAATAAATAATATTAATGCACGTCTTGCAGGCCTATTCTGAAACAAGAACAGCTGCCTACATTTGGTAAGCACGAACTGTCACTTGGCACGTCTAAAAATAGTCCTGTACCATCCGTGCCTTACATGCACAACTCATCCAGTTACATTTTGCTTTTAAAGCAAGTGCTGCGATAGCTTTGGCGTTGTATTCTTTAAACCCGTTTCCTTTCGGATATCTAACTTAAAACTGAGCAAGTCCCATCGGGTTTCGATGACAAAAACAAGCAGTCTGATATATTTAACCTGATAATCCTCTTTTTAAAAACCCCTGAACCAAACCGCCCTGTCTTGTTTGGGGTTTTTTTTAGAAAGGGAAATGAAAAGCGAGACCCACGAGCGAGCAGAGCCGAGGCGTAGCCCAGAAAAGCAGGAAAAAGGGACTAACCCATTTTGGCATCCATCTTGAGCGTGCTGCGAGCAGGCAGCGCTGGCACGGCTCGGCCCTGGCACGGCTCGGCTCCGGCACGGCTCGGCCCCGGCGCTTTGCACTTCCTGCCAGGGCAGCCGGAGGTCGGAGCTACGCAACCTCCGCCCGCTGCCATCCCCAATGGGAGCGCGGCTGCACCGGGAGCAGCTCCCTCCATCCGTCCGTGCGGGATTCAAGGCTGCTGGTGGCCAGGACAGCGCTGTGATTTACGGGGGATGTTACACTGGAGCTTTCTGTGCTGCGAGAGGCAGGCACGGGGCAGAGCCTTTGCGGGCCTCCCTGTAGCCCATAGAGAAATGGGAACAGAACGGGCGGCTCTCAGCACGGGTCCCATCTGTCACCCGGCAGGGAGAGCTGCTGGGGACAAAATCCACAGCCACAAAT
Organism: Turdus rufiventris; assembly: GCA_013186435.1. Classification (NCBI taxonomy): domain Eukaryota; kingdom Metazoa; phylum Chordata; class Aves; order Passeriformes; family Turdidae; genus Turdus; species Turdus rufiventris. Next base: position 3,255,248 of record PYHW01009533.1, on the reverse strand, counting down.
GGCTCTGCGCTTCATATCCACACGGGATGAGAGCTTCAGGGTTTCGCGAGTACTGACCCGGCAGCTCACTGACCCCCAGGAGAAGGCAGCAACCCTCCCGCGGTTGGTGTGGCGAGCACAGACCGGGGTTTGCCATTTTCAAGGCTTCCTGCATCAGGATGTTTATTCAAAACCCTGCTCGACATACTACCAGGAGCAGAGACCGAGCCACAAAAATCGCAGCCTCCCTTTGCCCCCATCAGAAGCCGGTTTGGTCCTTGAATGTCTCCTTGCAAGCCAGAAACAGCCAGGCTGGAGAAACTGGGTGGTGACAGCAGGACTGCAAGTGGTGCCAAGCACGTGGGGCTGCCACCAACAGAGCCGTCCCTGTCCCAGGGCCAGGCATCCCTGTGGAGCAGCACATCCGCGGGAGGATGGGCAGGCAGCTCCAGCTGGGTGCCAGAGGGCACAGAACAAGGCGGCACCACGCACAGGTCAGCCTTGGCACATCTGCACCACAACCCCAGCAAAAAAAAAAAATTATTCAGATTTCACAAGTACTTGCTAGAACAAGGCAAACACTACCAGATTTTAAAAAAACACATAATAAAAGCAACGTTTTCCTTTCGTTTCTACTTGACCAGATACTCCTGCATGTGTGCACAATGTGCCAACTGGGAAAACCATTCCAAAGCTCCAAATATTAATGATAAACGTTGCCTATGCAATCTTTGCCACCAGTTAAGTAAGTGAAACAAAGATTCAGAGAGATTTCTGCTCATTAATCAGAAAAGAATCCAGGAATAACCTGGAAGTATAGCTGTGCTGTTTACCATACCATCATATCAATACTCGGCCATTAAAACCTGACAATTCCTTGAAATCATTAAAAATCAAATAAATAAATGTTATATTTTAGTACCAATTACTCCATAGGGCCCATCTTCAAGAGCATTAAAAATTAAAATCATGCTACCTCCAGGGTAGACCCATTTCATCCTATCTATCTAGATGATCAATACCACAGGTATTAATCAATGCCACAGTTGTACCACTTGCATTATGCTTGTTCCTCAACTACAATGCATTAACCAAATTTAAATTTAAGATTATATTCATTAGGAAGCAGTGTTTCAGCTGCAAAGTTCAATTATGACCCATACTTTTTGCTCTTCTCCGGTTTTAGATTAAATTATTTTTTTTAAGTAATTTTTTTAGCATGGAAAGAAGCATGTTGCAATATTTGGTTCTGTATTTATTTTGGGACTTGATGAATAGTGCAATCAGTCCCTGAACTTTACCCATCATTTTCCATGCCACTGGAGCCTGACCTAAGGAAAGAAGAACGTGAAACACGGCGTCTTCATCTCGTTCTAAACAAAAAAACAACTCTAAACCAGGCTTCAACAGCAGCTGCAAAAGTAGAGGAACCAGGGGTCTTCTGCTTCCCTGAAAACCTTCATTTCTGCTTCCATTTTCTGTTAGACCTGACCTCTGCCCAGGATGGGAATTCAGGGCTTTTAAACCAAACCAGACTCCATTATTCTCAAGGCCTCCAATTCCAGGGTTGGAAATGTGCTTTCAGATCAGCACCACCCCTGCTGGGCTGGTTGTAAAAGCAGTCTGAAAATTGGGCCTGAACACAAAAAGGGAACTCGCCTTTCCATTTTTACCAAAACCTTCTGACCTCACCCCTTTGTTTCTTTTTCCCCTTTACTTCTTCCCATCCCCAAGAATTTCAGGCCTGACATACGAAGCCTTGAACATTTAAATTACTTACACATCAACAACATATTACTAAACACTGCACAATATTTTTCCCCAGTATTTTACAGCCCTTTAATTAAAGATTAAACATTAAGAACCTGATTTTGCAGGGGCAGTGTTTTCACCTTCAGGATTTTTTTTTTTTGCTATATATTTAGGTTCTGATAAAGCATTCTATGGATTTCAGAGAGCTGGCAATTTTGTGCAAGCAGAAAAAATATTTAAAAATCCAGATTTTGAACAATAATTCCCAAAAAAAGAGGAAAACTTCACAAGTACCAAGCATGGCAGGAACCTCTAAAATATATTTAAGTATCCAGAGATGATTAATTTTTTTTAAAGCTTGTCCTCTTGGTAAAGTATGAAGATTACTTATTCAAATAAGGCTTAAACTCTAACACACTGAGCACTAATGTAATGATCCACAGAGATTTACACCGGAGATCTCCCATTGGTGCTTGCAGGAACAAAGGTCAGCACCACACTAATTTAAGGCTAGCTACTTATTTACCTAAAACAATTTGATATTATGGCTGTAAATTCTGAAGACTCACACATACTTTTACTTAGAATTCGACAGAAGATTCAAAGCAAATGGGATTAAGGGTAGATTTCAAACAGATTTTTAGAGAAAATACCCCCAACCCTGCTGTAGCTGCAGGCAATCTCTCCTCTTAAAAATATTAAAAGGTGAGCTGCAGGTTCCATGGGGGTTTTCAGCGAACAGTTAGTATTGTTAGATTATCAATAATCTCGAAATTTCCAAGGCCCAGGGAGTGAGCTGGGACTAGGGCGCTGTTTGTGCCCTGCATACCAAAACAAGCCCTTCATTAACATGCTCGGTAGGACTGGCAGAGATCTGCAGTGTCACACGAGCCGTTTCACCTACATAAAGTATTCATTCTTCTGCATTGCTCCTCTTTCCCCATTTTAACATGCAGCTTTCACAATTCTGCACGTGCCACGAGGAGACTCCACATCTTCGGCTACATCTCACAATCAAATAAATACGTGCTACAGACACCATTAGCTGAAAACAACCCACCTCCAAGGAATCAAACGAGGAAAAAAAGGTGAAAGAATAAAAAGAATAAATACCCTTATCCTTCCAACTGCTCGGCTGACTGTCCATCTCTCCAGCTGCGATTATCAATTATGCATTCCAAGAGGGGAGAGCTGCGGGGAGAAGCGCCCTGCAGCCCAGGGAGGGAACCATGGGCTTTCCCCGGGCTCCGCAGTGGTGCTGCACTGGTGCTGCAGGAGCGGGTCAGCTGACGGGGTGTGGAGCTGACGCAGTGCTGGCAGCGCACGGCCCCGGAGCGGCTCCTCCCGGCTCCTCGGGCTCCTCCCCGGTTCCCCTCCGGTTCTCCCGGCTCCTCCCAGCTCCTCCCGGCCCCGCAGCACGGAGGCCTCCAAAGCCCGGCCGCCCTAAGCGGATTTTCGCGGCCCGGCTAAAAGTAGTCACCAGACGAGCTTTAAATAGATGGCTTTTCAAACAGAGGTTCAAAGGCGTTTACAAACCTCCCAGATGTATGGCTTCCCCTCGGGTTTCTGTAAACTCATGGCTGCCTGCGGGAGGACTAACAGAGACGTCTTTGTAACACTTGGCCCTTCACAACAAGCAGCGTGAAGGGAAACAGAAAAGAACCCTTTCAGTGCCTGGAACAAAAGCAGAGGCTCATGATGAACACGATTAATCCTTTTGTATCTTTAGTCCTCAGGAGCTGCTCAGCCATATTTATTCCTCTTTTGTTACTCAGCCCTTTAACCAACTCCTACAAGCGAACACCTTCCCCTTTTTTTATTTTACATCAGCATTCTCTGTCTGACAATTAACTGTTCCTTTCACTTAAATAAAAACAGGAACCCGACAGTTTGCAGTACAAAGTAACATCTGGAAAGTGTTGCACAAATAGAAGAGTGCACTACAACTCTGAATCTGAAAGAGAAGAGCTGTGGGAATCCTGTTGTCATTTTGTTTCCATCCCTGCTGAAAAAAAACCACAAATTCTTTTCCAGCTTAGAGTTGCTTCTTAAGATCTGCAGCTAACAACAGAAAGCTAAAATCTTCCCAGGACTGCTCCAAAGCCTCTTAAAAATCTGGTACACCATTTTCTTAAGAAGTAGAAAAGGATATCTCCACATTTCCATGACAATACTGTAGACCAGGAGGGCTAGAGACCCCAAATCAGACCTTAAATAGACAGACAGTTTCACTTTTCATTAGAACAATCTTACACTGAGAAAGATTGCTACAGAGAGATCCAAAAGCCCTGCTTTTGACTTCAACTGCTACAGAAATTTAAGGCCTCCTTTGACAGCAAGACCAGTTACATCTCTTTTTAACTTATACAAAGATATGCATTTCAGTTCCAACTTCAACAGGTAAATCCAAACAAATCCAAAATAGGAGGGAAGTAGGGAGTGCATATTCAAACATCGCAGTGCAAGCAAAGGTGAAAAGTTGCACTGTACCAAAAAGAAAAAGAAGTACAAAACGCGTCTGAGAATCTGCTTGTCTTCAGGCTGAACTGGAAACCACCAAAACCTGTGAGTCCCCCTCTATATTTGCACTGTCACTAGATCTGCCAAAAACATTGTGCTTCCAAAGGTCTTTCCACTAATTATCAAATTCCTAAGGATACCCAATTAAAGCCTCACTTCATATTTACATTCTTTACATCTTATACTTAAAATAGTGCATTTATGGAACTCAGTCTAACCAGAGTTAGCTGTGGGCACAGCAGCAGCACCAGTCCTGTTCCTCTCATCTCCAGTGAGCCCTCCCTGTCCCCCAGGAGTTCCTCCTGTTCCTCCTCTTTACTCTGTGTACTCAGTGTTCACTGTCACCACTGTGCACAAACACACCTGTAATGGAACCCATCTCCCGCTTCAGGCACGAGGGGACCCTGCTGTGCACATAAAGTGGGCACCAGCACTGCCACACTCCTGGAGCAGCCCTGTTTTCAGCAGGGACATTGCACACCTGCCTCCAGAGCAGGTCTGCACAGCAGGGACAGAGGAGGTGGCATTATCAGGTCCCCCAGACAAGTCAAACACAATCAGTTCTGGACACATCCCGGAACGCCCCAGGCTGCACAGAGCTGCTGCCAGGGCTTTACTCACTCACTACTCACACATTAACCCACCCTGAGCAAGGGCACTGAGAACAGCACTGCACCTCTCTCTGTGCTGGTGCCTGTGCGGCAAAGTTGGGAACTTGGCCCAATGCTACCATTTTCTGCCACTCTGAAGGAACTTCCCTCGGGCTTTGCTCTTTTAGCAGCCCCAGTCACAAGCCTTTGCCTCTCAACAGGGCTCACAAGAGCTCTCACGAAACACAACAGGTCTGTGTCTTCCCTGCAGAAAAGTTTTGCTCATTTAGTTTGGTTTGTTCATTTCTCCCCCTCCTCCACAAATTCTCTGCCCTCTGCAGCTCTCAATTTACCTGATGGCATAAAAGATGACCTGAACAAGCAACGACTCTAAGAATACAATGAGATGAAATTAAATTGAGATCTTTTACATTGAATTAAATGGAATTTTACTAATCTCCTCCTGGAAGGAACTCAGAGACATTCCAAGGCCTTTTTTCTCCAGTAAAAAACAACAAACAAAACCAAACCCCTCCCATTTGCTGAGTAGCTCAATTTAATTCACTATAAACACAAAAAACCAACAGAAATTCCCCAAATGGGTACAGCTGGTATCAGGCAGAACTTCTAATGTCTTTTAAGCTTCACACAACTGCAATGACCTGGTTTCTGTCTGGTTTCAGGAACTACTTGATTTCTGCCCCCATGTTATAGGAAGAAAAAGGAAAGATTCAGCATTAGTGCCACCCTCTCAAAGCACATTTCCTACCTGGGCTTCACCTTTGTATTTGCCTCCTCAAGAAAATCCAGGAAATGTAAAATATTATTAATTACCTGCATTTCTGAGTGCCTGTAATGAAACACCAGTTAATCTGAAGGGAATGTCTACAGAGCTAGTGGTCAAACCCATGGAACAAAGGTGTTCTGGGAAACTGGGTGTTTGATAGTGAAGATCAACATTACTTTCAAATATTTTAAGACTCAACATGGACACAGAGATTTAAACTGCCAATTTCCTTGCGAGTACATAACTTTGCTGTGGCCAGAGGTTTTCAGTCTATAATTCAACAATATCAATAGTATAAGAACTTCCACATCCCATCAATCAAAGCCAGGTTTGTGGAAAGCATGCGCTCAGGGGAGATTAAAGATCTGTAGGAGAACAAGGTTGGTGCAACAGAAGGGCTGAGATATATAATGTGTGTATTTAGCTTTCATCTCTCAGACTCATTTCAGGAGCTGGGAATTTCTCCAAACCTGGATGGATCCCTCCCTGTCCAGCAGGCACTGGGGTTCCACCTCGGTGACAAACACTAGGTGGCATTAAAGCCCTGTCACACAGGCTGGCCCTAATGGCTCCCCATGCCTGCTGCTCACACCTCCTGCCAGCAGCACCCGAGCCCACAGGAAACTGCCCTCTGAGGTCACACCTTACCAGGCAGTGCATTATGCAGCTCAGAAATGTGGATGTGAGGTCTGGGGAGGGTGACAGAGAAGCAAGGTTATTTGCTCAAAGCCAAATATAAGCAGCTACTGAGAAATAGAAACTTGAGAGGGGAAAAAAAAAATCACTGTGTTCAAGAGAGCAGAAATTGCTGGTGTTGCAGGGGGGTGTTTGCCCTTAAAATTGTTCCAGTAGTTACCTACAGTTCTGAACTTCTTTAGGTCTGGGCTTTGTGCTTTTGAGTGTTTCTTAAATCTATCCAGGTTACCCAAGGGTGTTCCAGGCACCATTTAACAAACCTCCTTCTACCCAGGATGCTCTTGAAAGCTTTACATCTGCTTCAGTGGAATGGGGAAGTGGAAGAAGTACTGGCAACCTTTTTAGAATCCCTGTTAGCTCCCCGCAGCCCACTGGGGCTGTGGGAAGTAAAACACACTGGCATTTAGGTTAGCTTCCAAAAAATAGCACTGTTAAGTAAGCATTCCACAACCTTGGATTTAAGTGCACCAGTAAGGCAGCTCAGATTAAAGCTCTAACAAGCATCAGTCACACCATCACACCAGCTGAATTCCACAAGTCTTAAGACACAATGAAATCTATTTCAGTTCCACTGATGGGTAGGGGGGGAAAAAAAAACCCAAAGAACAAAGGTGGACTCAGAAAGCCAAACACATGCACAGATGCACTTGGCCTTGTGATGAACAATCCCTCCTTGTTAGTTCTTCAATGATACTCTGAAATTGTGCCTAGGCAGTGTGGCATTTAAAGCAGACAACTGATGTTGTTTGTGGCTTGTCTCAGAAGTCCAGATCTGCATTTTGCAACACATCAGAGTGTGGGGATTAAAAAAAAAAAAAAAGGCCCATTTTTTAGTTGGTATTCTCATCTATTTAGCTTTAAGCAAGTGTTCCTCTGGTGTAAAGCAAAATATTTTCTTCCCAAACAACACAGTATATCAAAAATGAAAAGTGCAGCTGCTCTCCAAAATGGACACAACCCTGAGAGGCTGCAGCTCCCCAGCCCAGCTCACAGCATAGATCTGAGCCCTGTCCTGCACTGGGCCATGAATGGGAGAGCAGGACACTGTTCAACTCCTCCTCTCTGCTCAGCTGGGTCTGAGCAGCTTCTGTGGCAGCTTCCCAGGGATGGAAGAGCAGCAGCTGCGTCCTGCTCAGACCCAGAGTGAGGGGCTGCCTTCCCCAGGCAGGGACCTGCCACCCCCAGCCTGCTACCTCTATGCAATGATTAAAGATGCTCTGCAAAAGTCTCCATTAAAAAAAAAAATAAAACAAAAAACTAACACAAGCTCTTCTATTAAGTAGCGTTTTGCTTTGTTGTTTTGGTTTTTTTTAAGTAGTCTGAGCTCTAAGCAATTAACCCCTTGACATGAAGTCCAAGACACACAGCTGCTCTCTAGAGAGTTCTATCTGCTGGAAGCCTGAGGAGCCTTCACAGAACAGAGTTTTAGCAGTGAAGGTTATCAGTGAAGCTTTACCCCAAGGGAAAAGCAAAACTCTCCTTTCTGCTTTAGCTGTACATACAGAGGAGGTGAGACAGGAGAAATGGCAAGGGTAAATATAAAAAAAATACATCTTCTACCTTACTTCCCAAATCACCTGCTATTCCCTTCAAACTCAGGGTATTCTGTAATCCTATTTCATGAACTGTAGGCTGCAGCTACTGCATAAATACAGTACTGCTGCTGAGTCAAACTAACTCCTGCTTTTCTATTTAGAGCACTGTGCTTTCTGCAGTAGCTGTTTTTTTGATGTGATTACTTCTGGTCAAAGCTTAAGTAGCAGCAGAGTGCTGCAATATTTAAAAAGCAAAGTAATCTACAAAAAACTGGAAATTCATGAGGTGTTCAGTTCAGAGAACAGAATGCAACTTCCTGCTACTGTAACTGCACGCTTCTGTGAGAAAAATAAACTACACTGAAGTGCAAGCCCCACCTGAAAAGAGAAACAGAAATTAATACCTGTGCTGTGCATAAACCAACGTTAGTGTTTGCAGAACACTCGACTTCTTAATGGTCACTTTTCCAGTAACCTGCAAACTAAGCTCCCTCACATTCCCCACTTGGTTGAAACCCCTGGCCTTGATCTAAGACAGGCTGAAGATGCACAGGCTCTTTTCCAGATTCCAGGCACATACAGGAGCAGCGGGGGCATTTCCCTGACTCTTACAGTCTGATGTCTGATCTGTTAATGAAAAGGAAGAAATGCCTCTTCAAATCATGTGCACACAGCAAACAGCACCCCAGACTCAAGAGTTTGGGAGGCCACCCCATGCCCAGCCTGAGGACAGCCATGGAGGGGCCTGCAGTGAGCAGTCACTTATTTCTGCACCCACAGACCGCGAGCAGCAGAGCTGGAGGAGAAACCTGGAGCTGCTGAGTCCATCCCTGATAAACAGAAAAAAGGTACAAGTGCAGGCACTGACATTTTCTGTTACCCCTGGCCTACAAAGAAGTTTACAGAAAAGGATTTAAAAAGACTAAGTCAATACATGCTTAAGTTTAGCTAAAGAATTATGCAGATCAGCAAACTGCAAGACAGCATACACAGATTACCTGAAGACTTATTCAGCTTTGCTGAAAATACAGCAGTAGGCTTTTTCTTTTCTTTAACAGAAGCAGCTTCTTTCTCAGCTTCCTTCTCAAAAGCTCCTGGTTTTACTACACTGACTATCTCTTTTTCAGCAGATAAAGGTGAGGTATCTGTGGCTGGTAAGGACATGGTGGATACTTCAGGCACTTCTCTGTCCACAGCCTCCAAAGACTTTTTCAAGGCATTGGTATCTTCCTCAGCTTTTACTTCTACATTCTTCACAGACAGATCACAGGGCAGCTCTGGGCAAGGCAACTGCCTCTTCTCAGCCTGGATCACCTTACTGATGTCCTCACCTTCATCTTTGTGCATTATTTCTTGGTCAGCGGCTTCTGTCATAAATTCAGGAACAGTTTTAGGATGACCTAACATCACAAAGTCGTCTTCTACTGAGACTGGCGAAGACTCCATGGGTGAGAGAGCTTTGTCATCTCCCGGTTTTGGTTCCATAGCAACAGATACATCAGCTGAATAAGCCAAAGCATCCAGCTCTTCCATCTGAAGAGGAATCTTGTCTGCCTTGGCTATTTTTGCAGGTATTGGCTCAGATGGTAAAGCAGCAACAATTTTGGAAGAGTCCAGCTCAGGTTGGAATGACTCCAGGTAAGGCTTGCCTGTGGCAGCTACTGAATCCACCAGTCCTTCCTCCTGTTCTTCATCACTTGCAATACTCTCAGTGGATTTGCTTTTTGAGAGGAGAGATGGATCTTCACTTGCTTCCTCAGCAAAGTCAGATATCATCTGGCTATTAAACAGGCCAGCTTTTCCAAACTGTGGGGACAGGGTTCCACCTAGTTCTTTGTCTTCAGGCACATCCTGAGAAATGCTTTCTGTTACTGGCATCTTTGAATACTCTGGGAAAGATGGAGAAGGAGATTCACCAGAGACCTTTGTTCCCTTAATTAAGTCACAGGCAATAGATATATAAGGAGTCTCCAGGTCTTCAGGAGTGCTGCTGCTGCTCTCACCATCAGGTTGTTTAAATGCCAATGTCTCCTTTGCTTCCTGGGCCTGTGTCAGCGGTGCATTCACTGCCTCTTGGTACACAGGAGGTTTTTCAGCCTCTTTGACATTCTCATACTTGGCAGTGGGCATAAATGTTTCTAGTGGGGAAGCTTCCAGCTGCACAGCAGATGCCTCTGCCCCAGCAGTGCCGGTGCTGAGCGGGGCTTCCATAACAATATCTGGCAATATGGGCGATGGAGCAGCCTCTGAGCCTTCGAAGGAGGGGCAGATCTGTGCCGCGGGTTTCAGAGTCTCCTGTGCCACCTCAGAGGTTTGCACCAAATCAATCTTGGTCTCATAGGCCAGCTTTGTGCAGGCTGCATCGTGCATCTCGTAGGCCTCCTGCACCAGGTCAGGAGTGAGACCCTCGGGCATGTTTGTGGCACTGTCAGGGGACACTGGGGAGACCCCCTGTGCTTTAGCAGGGTCAGCTCCCTGCCCTTCCTGCCCAGCTGCTCCAGCAGCAAAATTACCTTGCTCTGGGCCCGCCTGAGCCTGCAGTTCCGCAATCTTTTTCTCATCGTCGGTTCTGTTTTCTGAAATGCCTTCCTCTAGTGGAGAGAGAGATTTGCCTTTGTTACCACCAGGACTTGGAGAGGAGTCAAATTTAGTACAAGTGATGTAAGTCTGCGAAGGTTCTTTTACAGCTTCTGGGGTGCTTGGGAAGGAGGGCTCTTCAGCACTGCCTTCACTGTCTCTTTCGTAATCCTTCTGCACATTCAGCTTACCCACACCATATCTGTCATCCAAACTGCTCTCCAGCTTGGCCTCTATCTTACTTCCAACATCCCCTCTCATGCTGCTCAGTCCATGACTGGCACCTTTGACTTCCCATATTGGCTCAAATGGTTTGAAGTCTGCATATTCTTCCCTCCTAAGAGGGTCTTCTTTCAGCACCCCTTCTTCACCAACATCACCAGCTCCTCTGTACTTGTCTTTGTTATAGAAGAGATCTTCCTCATTTCTTTCAAATAAATCTTGGGGAGATTCTGGAGACACTTTCAGCTGCTGTTCAGGTGTTTTCTCCAGGCTCAGTAATTCTTTAGGGCCCTCTAGCTGTGTTTTTTCTTTAGCTGGAGATAAAATGGCTGCTTCTTCTTTAGCAAACGGGGGTTGTGAATATGTCAACTCTGAAACGTCTTTATCATTTCCCTCTGCAAGAAAGGGGTTTGTGGCATTTTTCATAGGCTCTTTATAAGCCTCATTGGAGCTCTCTTTGTGAGTGCCTCTTGCAGGAAATCCATCTGAGAGGGAACCAAAGGCTGCATGCTCTTTAAAGGGATCGGCTGAGAGAGGAGAGAAGGAGGGAAGAGAAGGAGCAGGATCAAGCGGGACTGCAGTAAAATCCTCTTGCCCAAGCGACTTAGTGCTACCTGGCTGCTCCTGCAAGTCCATAACTTCTTCTGTGACCATGGATAGAAAGGAAAGTTAGAGAATGCAAGTGCTCTCAAAGTCAGTGCAAACTTTCAACAGGTTTTAGCTACTAAAAGGCTCTTCCAAGCTCTAGCATGGATACTACGAGCCATTAGTAGACAGCATCACTTAAAGCTATTCTACTTCACTTCTAGGAGAGAAGTGAGCAAGAAGTTCAAGAAGCAGCAACTTTATGCAGTGCAAAGATCTCAGTAAAGCTGAAGATGCCAGACAAGTACAGGGGGCAATATTAACAAAGCCAGAACAGGAGGGTGGCAAGGGGAGACAGAGAGAGGGGGGATGTGGATGCTTGGGCATCAACATATTGCGCAGTGTGCCAAAGTCTTTTTTGACACCTTTTTTTAAAATGGGAATTTGTGGATGGTGCACTTAATAAAACCACTAAATCAATACTACAGGTGCAAATTTTACTACTTTAAAATACTGCAGAAAGTTACTATAGATTAACTCTTTCTGCTAAAGCAGTAAAGCAACTATGCTCTGATGTGTTAACCTGTTAACAGTATCAACTTCTCTCCTGCATCAAGGGTCCAAGAATTCACAGATGGCTGTATCTTGTTTATGAAACACTTTACCACAAACAAATGAAATGTGTATTAAAATCTGGAATAGATCAACTGAAAAGTCAAAATTGAAAAACGTGACAGAGGCTATTCTTGGACCCATGCTGACTTTTAGTAGAAGCAGACTAGTGGGAAAGGGTTAATGAGGTCAGAAAGGCAGGAGGTACTCAGACAAAGGGGAGCAGAAAGAACTTGCCTGCAGAGGAGTGCATCAGAGGCGCAGATGTAGCAGGAAGAGCAAAAAGGGTCTCATCTGAAAAACAAACAAATAACCTCAGCAGAAGGAAGGGCCAGGCTGAAGAGGGGAGAAAGCACACAAGGAGTCAGTTCCCAGTAAACCCAAAGAGCCACAGCCAACACCCAAGAACCAGGGAGCAGCACCACCAGAGCCAGGTGATTTGGGAGAGCCACACCCAGATCTCCCCATTCACAATGGGATCTTTACTGAGGGATCTCCACCCTCCAAGCCAGTGACCAGCCACAGGGTGAGACACACCTTGGCACACTCTTATTTTCACTGCTGACCTTGCACAGCACTGGGCAGCTCCACCTGCCATTGCCCGTGGCACATTGTTCTTACTCAGCTCTCCCCACCCAAGGTCTCCTCACACCCCCACCCCTGTGTGAGAGCAGCCCCAACAAACTCAGCTGAACACTGGTGAAAGTTCAAATGACTGAAGCAAGCTCTGAAACACCCACAGCACTCCTCAGGCACAGCCATTCTGGGCCATGCCATCTGCTTTGTGTCTTTACTCTTTTCCTTGTGGTATTATACAGACAAGCCCCCAGAGGAAGCCTTTATTGGCACAATCCAAGGAGTGTCTTTGGCTTTGCTGAGCTTGCTTTAAACCCAAAAACTCCCAAAACAAACCCAGTTCTCCAATTTCCACTCAAAGGTGCAGTACCAGCCATAATGAGGAAACAGGCAAAGCAAAACCAGTCCTTCTTTGGATTTCTATATCAACAGCAGTGTTTTTTCCCAGGTCCATCATGGCCTGTTGGCTTTACATTTATCATTTCAGTAAATTTATTTCATTCTGACAAGGGCTTAAAGTTTTCAAATTCAGGCTGTGAAGGAATACTTGCAATTTACATCAATTGCATTAGCAGAGCAAAAGAACTATAATAAATTTTTTTGTTCTCAGTACAGACACCAATAACCTTGAATTTTGCTATTTGCCTGGACAAAAATCAAGTACTGGAAAAGAGGTGGGGATGTTTCTGGCTTGGGTTTTTTTTCCCATTATTAAAAGAAATAATAATAGAAGCAATTGATTTGAAAAGATGAAAGGCAAGAAGTTGAGAAATATGGTAGCTGCAGCTGCACATACATTATAAGCCAGCCAGGCAAGGCATTAAGCTAAGCTGTGTTTTGGCACTAAACTGTGACTTGTGCAGAAGCGATGCCACTTAGAGACACTCATGACCTGTCTGGCTTATTCAAGCTAATACCACCAGCAGTGTTCCAAAAACCAAGTCTCCTCACAACCTGCATTTCCTGTTGGCTTTGTTTCACAGAACATTTCTCTCTGTCTTTTGTGGATTACAAGTATCACACACCTGAAGATGACAGAAGACAGAGTAAGAAATAAAACTGAGCGTAGGACTTGGTATTCAGGAGGGTTCTCAATTCCTGCTGGGCCAAAGAGATTTCTGCTCAGTTTTCTAAAAATTACCTTTTCTGATTTAGGACCATATAGAGAGAAACCTCAATTCCAAATTTAGAGCACATTAAAGCAGTGTCACAGTTCAATGGTGGCAAAGCTTTTAAGGACAAAAACCACACAGGAGGACAAGTGATGTGCACGTGACACAGTCACAGCACTGCTACACCCAGTGCCACTGCAGGCCCTTTATTCCAGGGGCTGCTTGACTCCACATCCCCTGGCTCACCAGGATCCTTTCCACAAGCAGAGGCTGCTCCTCAGCCCACACCTTCCCTTTTCCACACAGTCTCCCTGCTTCAGATCATCCCAGATGTACTGGAAAGGGGCTGAGCTTTGGGGCAGGACAAAAAGCAGGATGGACCTGACGGGATGAGGTTATGAACACACATCCTGACAGAAAAGAGACTCCCAGGGAAACCAAGGCAGTGGGGAGAAGACGCTGGAAATGCAGGAGGAAGGGCAAACAAACACAGCAGAGTCCACTGGGAGGCAAAGAGGTGAAGGGGAAAACACAAAAGTTGTCCCTGAAAGGTGCAACTCCCTGCCTGTCCAAAAGCCAACTGCAATCTCTACCAAAAATTCCACATTTAAAATCTTTTGAACCTTCCAGCTCCAGACAGAGAGCTTTCAGTTTCTGGAGAAGGGCACTGGGTTTAAGAGCATGGGCTCTCATTTTTCAGGGTTTCCTTAAGACAGCACAGGTCAAAAATTCCTTCTGAGGTCTGATTTCCATTTACCCAACACAGAACCAGCCACTCAGTTCCCAGGTTCTCTTAATGGAAGGATATTATGTCCACACCCAAACTTCATTTTCCACACATGGCTGGAGTGTGCAGAGAGATTACATAAAAGCAGTGTTTCCTAACCAGCCAAGGAGAACCACCCACTCTCCCTCCACCCACAGCAAAAAGGCATTTTCCCTGCTGAAAGAAAAAGATACGAGGGCTTTTTCCTGCCCTTGTGAGGCCTGTGTAACACCTCCAGGCAAGCAGGGAAAATGGAGTAGGACAACTCCCCATCAGCACCAGTGCTGGCTGCACCACCACTCTCTGCAGAGTGGAATTGAAGTGACATGGTCAAAGGGATTTTTTCCAGCAGTGACACTGCTGAAGAATCCCCACCTCCCTCGTGGAGGTAGAAACATCTCAAACACAGCTCTGTGGGTAAGTAGGGCACTTCTAGGATCCATCACCAGGGGTGGCTTGTCCTATTTGCATCTCAGTGGCAGAAATTAGGTGACAAAAACAAACACCCAAGCAAGCAACACAACAGAAACAAGTAAAAAAACCTTCTGAATATATCAAGCTCCGAGCAGCAATATTGTCAAGCGAAAGCAGATATTCAAAATACCTTGAATGACAAAGTGAGTTTCACTGCAACTAACCTTCACCCAAATATAGACAGAAAAATCTAAGTGATTTTCTTCCAAATCATAACTTAAACTCCTTCAGATGAACTGCTTAGGTAACACTCCCACCAGAAGATAGATTTTGTTTTGTGAAACCCAAAAGACTGAGACCCCAAAACGAACACAATCTCCATGAAAAGAGTCCTTACTCCAATTTTTTTCAGCCAAAAATCCATTATGATGCAAGCCAGTAAAGTACTTTGAGCATTGCAGGCTGACCTCTCATTTGTGAGTGGTACCACTTGATAGGAGTTACTGAGGCACTCCAATCGATGGCTTTTAAAGAGAACTTTAGAGACTCAGCCCAACTGCATTCCTGGTTTTTAACCAGGAACATTCTGTCAATTTTACCTTGGATTTTTGCAAATTAAATATTTCCCCCCAAAAAAAAAACCCCAAAACAAAAAAACAAACAGCCCTGTTGCTTCTTTCATTAACGTGAACTCTCATATTTTAAAACTGCATTATGATTTCAGCTAAACCATAACATCCTCCGAGGAGAATCAGATTTCAGTTTTGTTTAAAAATAAAGAACCCTGACACCAGCGTGACAAAAGACATGTAATTTTAAACCCTCATTTTAATTTTTGCTGATTTCCCACTAACTGCTGATGTTACAAGATGCTGACATTACCAGCATAACACCTAACATTTAAATATCAAAATTCCAGATAAAAACAAGAGAAATAAATGGAGATTTCTTACACAACTAATGAAATGAAAATTACCTGCAAAGACTTCCAGAGAAAAATGCTTAAAATTAAGTAGTAAACTGAAAACACCAAGAAAAGCAATCAATGGGAAAACAGCTTTTTCCTTCCCACAAAACATACTTGCCAAAGGAAAGCAGAGGACTTGAGTCTTGTCAGAGAAAATAAGAACTGAGCCAGAACAATCCTCATCCCTGGATTTCTGTAACTGAAGGACCCTTCCATCTGCTCCCTGTGTCTCCTTCCAATCAGCAGCAGCAGGACTGTGCTCAAGTGCCTTTATTGTTCTGCTGCTCTCCTTATTTTTGTGTATGAGCTCAGCATTAAGACAGACAAAACCCACAGAAACACTGAGCAAACTTCACCTGATGCCCAGTTCAGCTTTGGCAGGAGATTGTATTAGGCTGCTAGATGGAGTTTCAGCTTTCAGAACCACTTCCTGGATTAGTTTGCTGAAAAATGTGCGCCAATCTCAAAAAAAAAAAAAAAAATTGGCAAAAATGGAGTATTTAAGAATCCATTTCAATTTTGCAAGCTTAGGAAATGAGCAAGATACCAAACTAACAGGCCAGGGACTGCTTTCACTTCACAGACCTCCCACAGTGGGACATTGTGAAAGGCCTCTCCTGTTAACATAAATATTTAACAATCAAGGAAAACAGGCTAAAATTAATACTCCAAGGAATGGCATCTGTGACATGAGTCACACGTTGTGTAAAAGTTCCACTTGCAGCAACCCCTCTAGGGCAGATTTGAAAGAGAAATTGTTCCTTCAATCACCAAGTTGTTCATGAGCCCACAGTGGAGGCTGCCCCAGCAGCATTTCTAGCTCAAGCTGTTTAGCAACACATGTGGCCATTTAAAAGTTAATTATTTCAAGTTCTTGGATGCCCAATTTCCTAGTGCAGTACAAAACAAGGGCACACAACTTCACAAGAATTTCCTGAGAAAAGCAGCTGCCTACACATACTCCATTTAAATCATCTCCTGTTATGATGCAATTGTTCTAAATACAGGATTTCACCAAATATTTAAACCATTCAAGATTAAGAATATTAACTATTAATAGCACCTTTTCACATGATTAGATCAGGCTGCAGAGACACAGCAAATAATTTTCTCATTTGGCTCTTTTTAGTTACAGGTCTAAGTTTTGAAAGAGAAGTTACCAGTTTAGAAACTATTTGGAAATCTTGGGAGGAGAGTGTGCAAGCTGCTGCAGAAGCTGGGAGTTTGTTGGAGATTTAAGGGGGCAAAAGGAGCTCCATTTTGGACATCCTGAGGGCACCACACTGGGATCACAGAGGAGCCAGGACCTTTGATCATTAACATGCCCAGCTGTAGGTCATTGCAGGCCTCCATGGCAATTACAGCAAAATGGAAGCATGCATCACCTGCAGGGAGAGTTGTACTGCACTACTTAAAATGCATGAAGAAAACGAGTTCAAAATAAGCATTTTAAATAATCTCTTTCTGCAAACAGGTCTCCAGCAAACATTTTGTTATCTACGCAGAAATCTATAACCAAACTGGTTTAGGCAAGTTGTTGTTTTTTTGGTTTTTGGTTTTTTTTAATATCATCTTTACATGGGCCAATTTCACAGCTTCTCTTTTAAAATAGCTCCACTTGAGGCAAGCTGCCCAGCAACACAGAGCCTGTAAAGCACCAGGACAGAGGTGTGAGCCATTTCTGCACCTTTTGATCAGCTTTTGGGTGAAAAGAAAAGCACTTGCACTCCCCTGCAAAACCCAAGTGCCAACCAAAGCACCAACAGAGGGACACAAGGAACAGACATTAATCATGGCTCCAGCACAACCAAAATTGTTTTTAAAAGGCCATTAAATAGTTCAGACACAGCTGCCACTCTCACCTCACTCCTGCAACCATTTTGATCAGCAACAACAGGGACATGACACAAAGGGTTTCAGTGATTCTGTAATGCCACTTTCTGAGCATCATCCCAGCCCCTCAGAGCAGGGACAGGATTTTATCTGGCATCTTTTGTTAGGAAAACTAAACAAAGAAAAAAAGTTCCAACAGTTCAGCCCCAAAGAAACTTCTCACTCCTCTGCCACCAAGTACACACAGAACTCCCAGAAATGGGATGCACATACCTATCCCAGGCCTCCACAGGAAATTAAATCCTTTCAGGAACAAAGAGAAAACTGTTCAGCTCCTGAGCAGCACCCAGAGCTCAGGAGGAGTAAATGACAAAGCTCGGCACCACACACCTTGGCTGGACACACTGCCCAATCACAGAACTTCTGCTTTATTACCCAAATTAGCAGCAGGTGGGCAAATCCACCCTTTATTGAAGTCAGGTGGCCACGATTAACCCCAGTTGTTCACAGCCCACCTCTCATGGCCTGAAATACCCACTTCACCAGCACAATTATATTTAATATGTAATCAAAGTGTATTTAATAGCAAAGCTGAATATTAATTTTGAACCATCAGATTCAGCATTTACCAAGTTATACTGTTTCAATGCTTTTGATTGAAACAAGCAGAAAGAAACAATCTAGCCAGGTCCAAACACACGTGTCCAGCTTGACACAGCTCTAAATACAAGCACTCAGTCTTTGGCAACATTTATAACCAAAAAAAGCCTAGATACTTCCTCTAAAAACTGAGTAACTCTTCCTTAAAACCCAAGCTCTTTAAGCCCCGATAGAAATAACAAAAAGAAATTTGAGTTCTGGCAGGGCCACAAAGCAGAAAAATATAGTAATTACATCAGAACTTATTCAAAGGCAGGTCTAAAGAGCCATGCAAATCCTATCATTATGCAGACATTATCCAATTTAAATTTAGAGATTATACCAATCATAAGATTCCCTTTCACTGATTTGTACAGATGGATTTTTTCCCTGCTTTCCCCACAATTAAACAAATTAAGCAGTATTTAGATGAGCAACCTTATCATTGCAGAAGAATGTTTTTATTAGCTAAAATAATCTTCAAAGAATGGAGATGAGATGCTACTGATTTCTTTTGGCATCTCTTCCCAATACATTACCTTGTGTGACAAGCCTCTGACACGAGAGCTTACAGTCTGCAAAATAAAAACAAATGGCTGTATAAGATGTCTGATGGCTAAGAGATGAAAAATATGGAGCAAGAACATGGACTCAGTGTAGCCATTAGGATCTGCAGAATATATTTTAATTACAGGGAAACAGCAGCGTCCTGACAACCAAGGGGATCAGGTATCAACAGCACTACAACAGATTCTGGTCAATACACTTATTTCCCCAACCATTTCAAATTTTTGTCATTTAGAACACAGGTCAGGGAAAAGTCAATTTTCTTGTCTAACAGTGTGGCCATTTAAGCAACACTTGGGTTACAAATGCCCTGAATCCATCCCTGTGAGCAGGCCTGGCTGAAGCCCACAGGAGGAGCCTTTCTGCCACCAGTGACATTTTTCTCCTTGCTCCTTTCTGTTCTAGCTCCAAGCTGCTTTGCAAGGCCTCACACATGCTCTCTCGTCTGTTTTCCTTGGCATTGCTTCCCCTGCCACACACAGGGGACAGGCATTAAGGAATTTTGTCTCCTGTCAGAAAAGGGGACAGTAGGGTTCAAGGGAAGCTGTCACAAACCAGTGCTGACTGGAGAAGCAGGAGGATTTTGACAGACTGAGAACATTTTTAACTGGCAACAGCAAAGTTTATATTTATCTCAGTAAGACATCTTAACTAACATGTTCTCCCTAGGTGGTGAAGTTGAAGACATGATTGCCCTGTTCATTAAAAAGCTGCCAGTAGAAGCTGGGAGTATCTCCTCAGACACAAAGCATGTCTCTCATCAAAACCACGGAGGGTCACACTGGCATTGAGAGGAGAGATAAAATTAAATGTATTTTTCTTTATACATCGGAAAGCAACAAATTGAGACAAATCCATTAAATTCATGGGGGAAAGCACTAATCTAAAGCCATAAAATCTAACCTAACTTAAAATCTTCATATTTTGACAGCTACAGTTGGCAGCAGATTGATTATTTCCATTTGAAAGATAAAAAACATTCTACAGAGGTAATTTGATTTTCTCAGTCTTGGTGAATATTAATAAGGCCATTATTTTATTGCTGTTGTAATAGTTCTTATTGATGGAAAGACCAATTTAAAAAGCCATCCACCAAGCATGTCATTTGTATGGAGTGCAGGATCTCAGTGCTGGCTGTACCAGGCTGCCCTAAAAGCTGAGACTGCAGAGCAAGTAAAAAGTATTATGCAGTGTTTCCAAAGCATACACAGGAGTGATTTCTGTTTTAGATCATAAACAAATAATTTTTTTAAACCGCATTAAAACATTACTTTTCTACTGAGGTCTCACAGTTCACTATTTTTACTTGGCAATAATAGCTCCTTTTTTTTTTTTTTCTAAAGCAGCTCGATAGTTACACAATTTTCCTCCTACTTCATGTATAAGCATTTCTGAACATCTCAAGACAATTTACCTGTAAGCTCCAAGTTGCTTTCCATTTTCTAGCAATAAAAGCCCAAGAATTATTTCCTTGCCTCCAAACTAGAACCCAAAGGATTTTCAGATTGAACTATGCTTTGCTAGTTTTTCTGAGTTTTGTAGTTACTATAGAAACCTGCCAGCACAAAAAAAAATAAGAAGCTTTTGTCAAAATATTAACAGAAAATAAAGAAATGTAACTCCAGCACACCAAGTGCTCCAGTTGAAGGTTAACCACCCTTTGTTCCTTCCCAGCACAAAAGGCCAGGCGGATCAGAGGAGAGCCCCGAGCCATCAAGCTGCTGGGTGTGGCAGAATGGACATGGAGATAGGCAGCCAAAGCCTGGAAATCCCCTCAGAACTGTGGGACCACCATCAGAGCCCCCCAGAATTCCAGCATGGGAACATTGGGCTCCAGGGTTAAGGAGCCTGATGTCTAAATGGCTCCTGCTAAGTAGCCAGGCTCTTGGACTGAGTGCTCTCCAAAATCCTGGGCTGGAGGAAAAGGAAAATAAAAGCAATATCTGCTTTCCCAGCAACTTTGAGAAAACCTCTGACTGGGAAGCCTGAAAACTCCCCTCAAGCTCCACGAGTGCTGCTGCTTGTGGTTATCTGTGAGATAAGAGAGAGGTTCAGTGGTGATGCAACAAGGTGGACAAGGCAGTGGTCACTCCAGAGCCATGCTCCAAGCTTCCTTAAGTACAGGCTGGGAGGATGGGAATGAGGGCAAACAAACAAACAGTGGCTCTTCACTGTCTCCTAACTTGTGGTTTGCAGGATTTCATCTCCAAGGGGAAAACACCCAGTGCAATTCAAAACTTCCCTGAGGGCTACATCATTACAGGGTAGGTGAAAGCTGTGTGGTTTTATCCTGGAAAGCAAGTCCAGGGACACACACAAAGCAAACACACCATCAGATTTGGCAGGACTATCCTTGCACACACTAGTGCCCACTCCAAGACATTTCTGGCTTCTGAAACTCTCACAAAGCTCAGTTACAGAAGCAGGCCCCAGTGCCAGACACTGCACATGGCAGTGAATAAAACTGAAGAAATAAATGAACCTTCGTTGACCTCACCAAGAGGGGAACATGAAATATGAAAATGAAGATTTACTATACCAGTCAAATTTCTGATTATGCTCCTCTTTACAACAGAATTTAAAAAAAAATCCATTCTAAGTTAGATAATTTAGGTTATTAACACCTCCCTTAGAGCTCTGCTGACTACACTTGGGAAGAGAAAGCGTCTTGCACCTCAGAGAAACACTGAAGATCAGTGGGTACACATTTGACTAAATGAAGGGTGCAAATGAAAGTCACAAGTGATAGCATTCAAGGACAGCTCTGTTTTTTCCAAGTCATGCTGCATCCTGTCCTTAAAATGCACACAGCTCCTCTGGAGGAGTCCATGCAGAGACACGGCAGCACAACAGAAAAGCAGAGGAGCAAATCTGCTGGTTGAGAATTTGTATAAAATGCAAATGCAGGGTAAAAGGTTCACTTGCTGGGGGGAGCAGAAGCAAGCACAGATCTGCATTTATTCAGCACCTCCTGCAGCTGGGCTCAGCCAGGCCAGGGACAGCTCTGGGCAGCTCTGCTGACCTCTGCCTGACACTGTCTGGCAAACCTTGCTGAAACCTCTCCTCAACATGGAAGAATTCAAGAAAAAATCCTATATAATCACATGGAAAAGCAAGGCCAATTAACGAACTGGCCCTTGACAACGTTTGCATATGTATTTAACCCAGGTCAGCTGAAGGCAACAGACACACAAGGAAACATCTTTATTCTCTCTGCATGCTGGCCTAGGGCCAGTCTGGTGGATTTTGTGTACAGGCTTCTGTAAGTGCAGTTTGACTTCAAAACACACCAGTCTCTTCCAGGAAAGTGATACATGACCTCCTGTTTGCTGCAGAATCTAGGGCTGGAAGAAGCAAACTGNAAAAAAAAAAAAAAAAAAAAAAAAAAAAAAAAAAAAAGGGGGGTGGGGGGTATTACTTTGACCATGTACAACTATCTCAAACTAATGGGGTTTTTGCACCCTATGTAAATTCAGGTAATCAAAACATTTAAGCAGTAATCTCTCCAGAATTGTAGTTTCCTGCTACTCCCAAAACAACAAGTACAAAAAGCCCAGAAATTGTTCAGGAGAACCCAAGTTTGACTGCAGAGCTCCTGCTTGTTTTCTCCTCCTGCAAATATTTATATTAGCTCTTCAGAAGGTAGGCTGCTGTTACCCTGCCAGAGACTTGCATTACATATAATTATGTCACAATGATACTGAATACTCTTAAGTGTGTAACTAAAAGCAATTACAAAGGTTTTCTTTTAAAAAAAACACCTCCATATATACATAAAAATCCATTTCAATGGGCCATCAAGCAGGCAATACATTTTTTGCTATTGTTGAAGTGCCAAAAGGCAGCACCATGGCCAATTGTTGCAGATAAAAGAAGCCCTATTATTCTCTGCATACTTGCATTTCCTCCTGGAAACAGAATTTCAAAGTTATTTCCCTCATAAATCAAACATTAGATTTCAAACGCGAAGAGATTTTTTTTTGCCAAAATTTCTAGACTGTGAACTGCAATTCTTCAGTTA
Source organism: Turdus rufiventris (assembly GCA_013186435.1). Taxonomy (NCBI): domain Eukaryota; kingdom Metazoa; phylum Chordata; class Aves; order Passeriformes; family Turdidae; genus Turdus; species Turdus rufiventris. The sequence continues at coordinate 3,232,498 of PYHW01009533.1, read as the reverse complement.
TACCTTAAATTCAAGCAGCAGAGCTCAGAGTGAGCGAAACCTCAACTCTGCAGAGAGCAAACCACAGGCCCACGTGGCTGTCCCTGCCATGGTCACCCTGCCACCAGCTGCAGGCAGCAAATTCACTTTGCCACTCTCCCAGCATGACTGAGAGGGAACTCATTTGAAGCCAAGCCAAATATCTTGACCCAGACAGTTTTAACACCCACTGCTAAATGTAAAACTAACAAATATTTGATGTTTAAATGGATATTTAACACGCTGGAAACTAAGTGCTCCTGAATCTGAGAAGGCCAAAGTACTCATGAGATAACCTGGCAATGCTTTTATCAACATCATTTGTTCTCATGCAAGAGTTTCAAATGCAGAGCTTCTAATATTTCAACTCATCATTAGATGAGCATTGTGTTACAACACCTTGTCTTTGGAAACCAGGCCTCCCCCGGATGCCAGTCCTTACTTCAGAGCCCTAAATTAATCATCACTGGCAAATGAAAATAACTCTGATGCCACTTCTCAGCTACACTATGCAATTCTCACAGTTGGGTCTCTACACAGAATTATTTCAGGAATTACTGTGCTCTTTTTGCCTTATCCTTCAGGGGTCATAGAGGAAAAAAAAAACAAAAAACCAAATCACTTCCAGAAAACACACTTTCATCCCTCCTTTTCAAAGCAACATGATTAGGTAGATCCTATTTCTTCCATTCAGTTGTGTTTAAACCATCCAGAGCTCCACTCAGAGAACACGCCTAGAAAAAATTCTGCTCATCCATCATATAGAATCCCTCCTCTTCAGTCTGTTGCAAGCTTTTGTCATCATCTGTCCTCCAAATGGTGGAAAAAAAAAAAATCTCCTTGGCATATTGCTACACAGAGAGCTTCCAGAAGAACAAAACAAAGTAGGCTTCGGGAAAGACACAGTAACACGTAAAGTAACAAGGCAAAAGTAACCATAAAGTCCTGTCATACATGCAAATAAAATACATTGTGAAACTTCCCCTGAAAAAAAACCTAAATTCAGGTTTTAACAGGCCTTTTTTAAAATTATTGTTCCAGATGCTTCTTTAGATCTTGGCTATCATGCCCCCTCATACTGTGGTGTTTAGTTATTATCGAAATCCTGCATCTTTGCAACATACCAACACCACAACAGGAACGGAGATAAGCACACACCGCGATGATCTCAAGGCACTTGAATTTGTTCCTTTTCACCGTTTTAATGGCCTCAAGTCAGCTCCTGTACTTTGAATCAAGGAGAAGTCGAGCCAAAGCACACTCGCAATCCGCATGCAAGGCATTAGTCATGCGGGTCAGCTCCCGGATTAGACCTGAGAAGGGCTCTGGCAGCCGGGGCAGCACAGCAATTGTTGGGGGTGACGCCCTCCGCTCCACAGCCCCGTGCTCCGGCCAACCCTCACATTACGAGGCGACGCCTCGGAGAAGCCCCAGGTGAGAGCCGTGGCTAAACGCGAGGCTGACATTCTTCTCCAGGACTGCCACACCTAGAGCAGCGAGCAGCCTTTGTGCCACCACTCATTCCTCCCTAGGTCACCGGCTCCCTCTCGGGGCTCAGCCCCGCAGCCCGGGCCGGGGCTCGGCGTCTCCCCGCAGGGCTGTGCCGGCCAGGTGGAGGCCCGGCGGCTCCGCAGTCCCTCGCCTCGCCCCTCCCTCCAGGCGCTGTGTTCAACATGAGTAAGACTACAAGCATCTTCTATTTCCCTCCTCCCCCGCGCTCCCACGCCCAAACCCGCAGTGCCGGGCCGCCCCGCGGGGAACCGTACCCGGGACAATGCGGCGAGGGGAGAGGGAAGGGCTCTGCGCCGGGAGAAAACCGGCCGGGGGGGCGTCCCTCGGGACTCGGCGGTACCGGGGCAGGGCCAGTGTCTCCGGACTCGGCCGGCACCCGGGCACAGCCGGTGTCTCCGGGCTCGCCCCCCGCTCCCCCCGCGACGCGGCCGTTGCCAGGCGGCGGCGGCGGCCTCGCCCCCGGGCGGCCCATGTGCGAGGCGGCGGCCGGGGCGGCGCTTCCCCCTCCCGCCATTAGCATAACACAGAGGGGAGGAGGAGGGAAAGAGAAGAAATTACAATACAGAAAAATTAGAAAAAAAAAACAANAAAAAAAAAAAAAGGAAAGAAAGGGGAGGGGGAGCCCTTTCTCCAGCATGAGCTGCGGCGGGGCCGGGGGGAGCGGGGCCGCGCCCGAGCGCGGCGGAGGGGAGGGAGCGATGCCGCAGGAGGCGGCCGAGGACCGGCAGACAAAGGGAACCGCTCGGCGGGGCAGCGGGGCTCGAGGAGCGGAGCGGCTCGGGCGGAGGCTCCCCCGGCCGGCCGCCGCCCTCCCCGGACCCGGGGCGGGAGCACTCACCAGCTGAGCCGGAGGAGGACCCTCTGCTCCGGGGGGCAACGGCAGGCTCGGGCTTGGGCGGCTGGGGCTGCGCGGGCCGGGCGGGGGCCGGGGGCTGCTCCTGCGCGGGGGACGGCGTGGTGGCGGAGGAGGAGGAAGAGGACACAGCTCCCCGGGGGCTCCAGTCGGGCTGCGGCGGCTCCGGAGCGGCGGGGCGGGGCGGCTCGGTGGGGCCACCGAGGTCCAGCAGCTGCGGCGGCCGCTCCTGCTGGGCTGCGGCGGGAGCCGCGGCGGGCTTCCTCTCCATCACCTCCAGCTGCTCGTCGAAGTCTTCGTCCTCGTCTTCCTCTTCCTCCTCTTCCTCCTCCTTCTCGTCGTCGAGCACGAACTGGTAGTTAAACTGTGGCTGCTGCGGCCGGGCTGGCCCGGAGGAGGAGGAGGAGACCAGGGGCGACTGGTCCAGCTCGTCCATGGTGCCTGGAGCGGGCGGAACAATGAGTGGTGCGGGTGCGGGGGGAGGCGCGGGCTGCGCTGCCGCCGCCGCTGCGGGACCCGCACTCCACGCCCTGTGAGTCACCGCCCGGGAGGCGCGGGCGCGGCCGCCCCGCCCCGCGCCCGGAAAGGCGGCAGCGCCGGCCAATGGGAGCGGGAGAGGGCAGAGAGCAGCCAATGAGGAGCGAGCTCGGGTGTGGCCCTTCATGAATATGCAGGATGGGAGGGCCCGGGAGCCGGGGGAGCGGGGCTACGAAGTCGGGTAAAGTTCAGCGCGGGGAGCCCGGCTGGGGGCGAGGGGATGGGGCACGGTCCGGGGACCCTCCATCCCCCCGGGACACACAGCCTGGGAGCGCGAAGCGGGATTCGCTGCTCTTCTCTGCTAAGAGTAGCGCCGTTCTCTTGTTTTGTTTCAAACAGCGATTTCCAGAAAGAGAAGGGGATGGCGGGGCTCCAGGGTGCGGATGGCGCAGGGCACCGACGCGCCCTAGCCTGGCTTCTCTCACCCTGTGACCGAAGGATCCCGAGGCAGCCCGGGCTCCGCCGCACTGCGGGGATGGGCAAGGATGGGAGCCCGTCCCGATCCCGATCCTGTTCCTTGGGCATCGCGCCCATCACCGCAGGCTCATCCCCCTGGGGTGGGAAGTGGAGTCAGCCAGCGCCTTCCTCCGATGGGAATGGAAGTTTTAACCAAAACATGATGCAAAAACCTTCCCGTGTCTGAAAAATAACAGAACAGATATTGCCAGAAGAGAAAAAACTTGTTTAACCACCCGCGCTAGTGTGAGGCAGCCCCACGAACAGATCTCATCGTCTCTTTAGAGGATGAATTTAAATTGTGCAACTTCTGCGGGGAAAAATGGCAAGGAAAAGGAAAATGAAAGGAGAAAAGGAAGAGGAAAAGAGGGGAAAGGGGGAGAGGGAAAGAGATGAAAGAAAAGAGGGAAGGAAAAGGGAAGAAGAAATTTAAGGAAAGATGCAAGGAAAAATAAAAAAGAGGAATGGAAAGAGGAGAGGGAGAGCAGAAGAAAAGTTGGCCCTTGCCTCGTGTTGTACTGGTGTGGTCTCCAACTTTCTGCTCCGAGATGGAACATTGGCCAAAGCCCTTAGGGTAACATTTAATTTAACTAAAACAGAATCTATTTGGATGCCATTTCCACCCACACAGCTGCCTCAATAAGACCAAAAAGCCTTATAATTCTATATTTAACACTACTCCGACATTATTGCGCGTTTGTAAGCCACAGGTGATTAATTCTCCCACGTGTGCCCGTATCAAGAGAGCAGTTCATGGAAACACTCAGAGCAGCGCCAGTTTGGTGTGACGGAAGTTAAGGAAAAGCAGCAGCTCTCCTTCTGCCATGGAGGGTGCCATGGAGGCAGAGCTTCCACTCCTAGTTTGCTCAAGGCCAAGCCACATCCTCTTACCACTTTTCCCTTCAAATTGTTCTTTTCTCTTAATTTTCATTCCCAGGAATACTCTTTGCCTTACTCTGTGCTGTCACCCTCCCCCCTGCTCCTCCAAGCAGCCTTTCCCTGCACCCAATCAAGTCTCAGATCAAGCACAGGAAATTCCAGATGAGATTTTTTTTTCCCCGAGAATGTACAAAGACATCAATAATCCCTATCACTACCAGAAATTACCAGAACAACTGTGCAAAGTATTTTTATAAATACAGCAATGGCAATGTTGTTATTCTGATGGAGATAAATGGTTCCAGCAGGTGAATAAGCCCTTGACAAACTGTGAGCTCTTGAGATGTCATTGTTTGCCCCTAAGATTTTGGGTGTTCATTGACAAATTATCCATTTCTATTTTCAAGTCAGCCCCTTTTACAGTGATACAAGGGAGCAGCAGCAGAATGGAGGCATAGCAAATCAAATACTTTGATTCAATAAGGTCTTTATAATTTCACCAGCAAATCTACTTTTTGCATCTCTTGGTTAAACAAGAAAATGGGTTTTAAAAATTCCATTATAATATAACCTAAGGCAACAAGGTACCTTTAAAAATTTGTCAAATCCTGAACATAGACACGGTGCTGAAACTAATTTTAACATATTTAACTCCAGGGATTGTTGGTGATCTACAAGAAGGAAAAATCTATATATAAATTTGGCTGATTTTATCAGAATACTTGGAAGAGTATCTATCATCAATGAAAGGAGTTTTTATTTAGAGACAGGAAGTGACTAAAGGTCTTGGAGGGAAACAGGAAGGGAGTTCCAGATTCCCTGAGCAAGTAAAATTAACAGGCAAGATGAAAAAAGAGCTCTGTAGTTCTGAAACTCTATTGCAAAACACCCCAGGTTTTAACTCTAAAAAAGTGTTTTACAATTCTTCTAGGAGGATTGTCAACAAGCAGAAGTATTTTGCAGATATTCAAGCATTTAATTTACTTAAAACTTAGTGAAAACTTTTTTTTAATGAGCTTGTTTCCTACAGCAAAATTAGGAAGGAAGGTACTCCATGAGAGAAACCCAGTGGGGATGTTCCTGAATTTCCACAGCAGTGCTGCCAATGTCCTGGTGGGATTTTATCAGTCCACTCTGACCTTCTGCCTGATCTTACACAGAAGTAATATGATATTACAGCAGATCACAGACTAAGATAATAATGGTGATAGGACAAATGCAGCACTGTCACTTCACAGCAGGATCCATCAGAAAAACCCCACATTTGGTCTCAGGTAGCGATTTTAAAAGATGGATTTGAAATCACGAGGGTGGCTGGATTTCTGTCCCTCCTCTTAAGCTTTAAGGACAATCCCCCAGGTTTCAGACATAATGCCTTTATCTCTGGAAGGATAAAACTCTGCAATTCTTTGTTTTCAGATTATGCCAGTGCTGAATCGAGCAGATTTGCCTCGCAGGTTTGTCTTTGCTTGAACACCTGCTGTACTTCTTTTCAAAACCAGCAGTGGGATATTGTGACAAAATCACTGCTTGGTTTATTAATACAAATGCAGCATATGGAGGGGGGAAAAGTGTGAAAACAACAGAACAAAGGGATTTCCATCTCTTGATGGTAACTGAGCCAGGCTGTGCTTTATGGGACTCTTCTGTGGGGCCCTGCCTTGTCATCTGCTATAAATAACATTTTCTTGATGGTAACTTTTCTAACCTGTTCTATTCTTTAGTGTTGAGGTACTTCTTACTCTGGAATTGTTTAATTGGAATCAAACACATCCTACTAGCCATGCCAAGACTCCGTATTCTGATTCAGAGCTGTCACAGCACCCTTTAGAGCTCCCTTCAGCCAGCCAGGTGCTGAGCACACCCATCTGCACGAATGGAGCAGTTTCAGCTCTAAAGGACACCAAGTGCCACCAGTGAAAAGTTGCCATTAGCTGTAGCTTGAAATTCCTACATCCAGGTAATTTCTTTTTAGTCTCTGTGAGCCCTTATCCAACGGGACCAAAGCTGATGCATGGCATTACATGATAATGCAGCAGAGAACAAGAACAAATTTGTTCATCATTAAAATAAGTAACATTTGAAGGGAACCAAAACAACAAATGGTCTCCAGCAAGTGAGACTATGACATGAAAAACTCACCTCACTAAAGCTGCACAGGGACCCACTGTTAATGGGATTCTGGCCTGATTACTCTTTTTCTTGGAAAGAACCACTTAGGTCTTACTTAAAGGACAATGCAGTTGATTTTTTGTCTTTCTGACACCCCCAGAATTCTCTAATTCTCAGAATACAAGTAATTCCCCACATTAGGGTTACTGTTACTACTTGTCAGCCCCTCACACTTTTAAGAAATACAATTAAATTATTCACTTACCAGTTTGGCCATAATGCTTCTTATTCTTGAGGAACGTAAGGACCATCAGGTCCATTAGACCTAGATACAAAAAATCCATTTTCTATTAATGCCTCTTACACAAAGCTCCAGGTAGTATAAACCACCCTCCCAATTTTTATTTTATATCATCTCCACATTCTCCCTCCAAGTACTGAGTCACTCACTCAGTGACTGGAACTTCCAACAGCAAGAGTGAGCACTCTGAAATCATGGCATTTTACCTACATTATTTTAAGAGCTTTTTTTAAAACTTAGGCATTTGTTACACTTATAATAAATTGGAATTTAAACTGGTTTGCTTTGTAATGGAAAAAGTGTATAGAATTTACATTAGAGATCAATCTCAGCATTGATATTGACCCACTTAGGAAAGAAACAGCCTGGTAACCAACATTCAGGGTTATTCTCTTGGCTGCCAAACATTCCTGAGGAAAAAACAAACACGCTGATGGGGGCAACATTTTCACCATTACTGTAGACAAACTGATGGCATCACTGCAGGAATTAGAAACTTCACTGTACAGGCAAAGGGTGCAGAGGGAGCAGCACACAGATTTGAACTCACATGTGGAAGGAAGAGCTGCTACTTTGCAGAAATTCGCTCACTGCTTAACAACTTGTCCCTTGCTGTGGCCTTTAGCAGGCTGGAGTGCTCACCTGGGTCATGGTGGTGCTTGAGGAAGAGCATTTCTGATTGCCAGGGACAGAATGTAGGGCAGCTTTGGAAAACACCACCAGCATTCACTGAGACTTCTCTCTTAGAGTATTTAGGCAGCTCTTCCTTTTATCTGGGTCAGACAAAGATAGGACAGCTCAGAAATGTCCAACATGACTTCCCTGCTTCCTCAGCACCACATCCAGCTGGTCACACACTGAAGCCCTTCACCTCCCTCATCTTTCCCCAGATAAAATATTCCAGCTTTTGAACACTTCAGACAATTCCAGTTAACTATGGGAGTGGCAGAAGATTCAAGGATGTTAAACTGATAGTTTTGTAGAAACCAGCAGCTGGCTAAATGAGAGAGAGCTGATGAGCTCTCCTGTGCACAGGGAGCCAGCAGAACCTGGTGGTGCCCCATTCCACTGGTGGATGTACAAACAGATTTTACAAACCTGTCTGTCATTTGCCTGGATGGCAAAACCAAAAAGGAGGATGAGAGGTGTGGGAATGACTGAAGATATTCCAGGATAGAAATGCAAACAATGTAAGACCTGGAGCTATAGGAAACCTGAATTTGCCTGTTTTGCTGGTTTTGGAACTAGTTTCTGTCAGCTGTAGATAGGGATGTATTTTAGGTGAGTCATGCCAGTGGTGAAGGACTACCCAAGTGCAATCAGTGTTGGCAAGGGGAAAAAAGGAATCTTGTAGGCTAAATTCTTTCTGATACATCCTGTGAACAGCAGCAGAAATGAAAGGAAAAGATACTGAGAAAACAGCACATGGAAAAGAAGTGGCACAGGGCTATTTTATTCTCTAAAGAAACCCAAAGTTCCTCAGATTTCTAGAGCATGATGTTTGGCAGGTATCCCTTACTCTAAACCATTTCCAGGTTTTGTTTTTTTTTCCAGTGCAAATATAGTTTCTACTCTTCTAATTGCAACTTGTGCAAAACTAACATATTTCAGTAAAAACTAACTGGTTGAACAGCATGCAACATCTGCTCAAACTCCTTCAGCACAGGCTGTTAGCGAAGATTTACTGGATTGATTCCATCAGGTAGAATCAGATTGCTAAACAGTGGAAGTTTTAATCTATGCGCCTGGAAATAACTGGATAGAAATGCCTGGAAAAATTGGAAAAAAAAGCCAGTCAGTTTGGCTTTAGAGGCAGCTAGTTGTATGTTGTTTCTTAGTCAATTTTTCCCACTGGAAGTTTTTGAAAATACAATCAGCTAACTCTTCTAAAGTTATCCAACTAAATTGATTCAACAGAATTCTTGCAAATGACAGTTGCTTAAAAGAGTGAGATCATGGAATCAAAAAATGATTTGGGCTGGAAGGGACATTTAAGACCATTTCATTCTCCCCCCATTCCATGGGCAGTGATACCAGAACAAGTTGCTCCAAGACCAACCTGGCCTTGAGCGCTTCCAGGGAAATGTAAACCATAAAACCATATAATTATTCAATTCTGCAGTGGGCTGTAAAGCCAATCTCCCTGAGCAGTTTTTTACCTAGACTGTAATCTGGAGGAGGAACAAGGCACACAGAGATGTGATCCCTTTTAGGCTGCCACTGAATTCATGTCAATTTTATCTGTTCTTTCAGCACACTGTATTTCTGACAGTGTGGAACTGCTTTGTAGGTATCCTAGTAAAAAAGCACAGACTCAAAACAAAGGCCCGTTGATTGGCATATCAAATACATTCCTTGGATGGTGAGAAGACAACCTCCTTGCTCCTCTTAGCTCCACCTAAAAATTCCTCCTTTTTTCTCAATAACTGGTGATCCCAGACTATATTTAAGCAGTTTCTTGATACTTCAGGGTGCTCATGTAGCTGATGTGATGGTCAAATGTACCTCTGGTCACTCATGTGGTGTCTTTGCAGCATTTATGGAAGAGTCATGCTTACCTTCTACTCTTGTCCCACAGGATCCTCAAATTCAGTCCACTTGGAGCCAAATCCCCTCAGCAGATCATCACTGCCCTCATGTTCTGCTCATCTGACCTGGCTTAGCCCTTCTAATAGCTTGGAAGTTCATACTGATGTTCAACTGCTGCACTGATCTCTTCTTTGAAGCAAAGTATCCTTTCCTTTTCTGCAAGAGTTTAAGGAAAAGAACAATTCGAAGGTACCATGAGGTATATGCTTCTTACGTTAACTATGCAATATTCTATCCTGCCTTTTCCATAAAATGGGTGACAGTTACTGCCTTGGGAGAATCAGCCTCTCTTCCCTCATCTGAGGATTTTTCCCCCTTTAAAATCCACTTCTATGACTGCTCCAGAATGCTGAACTTGTAAAAGTAATTTATGTATCCCACTCAGGGATAAGAGGGAAGACAGCTGGGAGCAGCCAAAAAGAGACTCCAAAACGGACCTCCAGCTGCTGACCCACAGAGCAGAAAGATCAGCACTGGCACCATCTCAAACCATTAACTTTAGTTTCCCCAGATTAAAACAGCCCAGGACCAGGTACTTCTTTCTTCTCTATATAGCATCCATCCAATAAATCCATCTAAATAAAGATAAACATATTATTCCTAAAAATAGCACAGGATATCATGGCTCATATTTTTCAGAAATAGCAAGAGCTATTTAAACTGCTTTGACAATGAAATCAGGTGCCACAATATAAATACACAGTATATGATACACTGGTTCAGTTTTAGATCATTTTATGGCAACTGGATGATATTTAAAATTTTATTGCATTCCTACTAATATGTAAGTATTAACACATTGCGTGGGGGATTTTTTTCCCCTCTCTGCTTAGAAATTTCAGTTCAAATTACAGATATTCCTTCAGTCTAAGTATTTTTGAATTTCTAGTCGTGTGTGGCGGATGGATGGATGGATGGATGGATGGATGGATGGATGGATGGATGGATATCCAAAATGTGAACCAATAAAGCCAAATCTATCAGAGTGGCTGTTGGGCAGGGATTAGGTTCAGTTTACCCTCTGGATGCTCAGGCTCCCCAGTGAAGCACCAAGGCTCAGGGCGTTACACAACATTGGCACGGCACAAAGTCAATTCCTCCCACACGCAGCTCACAAAGCACAATACAACAGGTGGATGAAAGATGTGCTGCGTGGGGCTGTTTTGGAAAACTGAGGCAACAACAAACCAAATGGGTCAGTGGAAAAAGAACAGTCAGCTTTGCCACTTCCCATTCTTGGGAAGCTGTTTTCTCTTGCAGATGTTTGGGATTTGCTTGGATTTGCAAGACAGGTCTAGAACAAGTAAGGAAAGATATCCATTGAGATATGCATTGAGAAAACACAAGAAGCATCCCATAACAGTAGGTTTAGCTCCCCATGCAGGCACTGGGTGTTCTCTGGCAGGCAATGGCACACTCCTGTGAGCCCTCCTCAGCTGTAAGCTCCTAAGGCAAAGCCCCCATAATCTGTGATTTACAGAGCGCAGCGTCGCGAGCCCGCGGTGCCGCAGGCAGCCCCTGCCTGTGGCAGGGCTATAAATACTCCTGCCAGCATGGGCTTTTTCAAATCTTTCCCAAGCAGATTTCCCCCTTTTGGCAGCCAGAGCAGACCTGTCTGGGAGCACTGCCCAGCCTGGTAACCCACACTGCAGACTTCAGAGGGATCCCTCTGCCCATGAAGTTAATGGGCATGGCACAAAGAACAATTTCATTTCCATTTATTCTGGTGTCATGTCAGCACAGGACTGGCTTGGTCTGAAATCCTCTCTGGGCCTGTGAGCACACAGATGTGTGGGATTTGTGTTTGTAGCTGTGTCACCTGGGGCAACATCACATGGGATGGGACAAGATAGGCAGGTTTGGGGTTTGGCAATACCTGGGTAAGGAGCCCACACGATTCCTGCATGTATTTGTGCTCTCAGTGCTGCCAGACAGAAACTCTGCTCTCCCAAAAATCCTGACCACCTAACAGAGCCAGCATGGAGAACGGCTGGCAGCTCCTGCCCATGTGCCTGAATAAAGTCATTTTCTCAGGCAGACCAACCAGCACTGGAGCTGGGAGTTTTGGGGCTGCCCAGCAATAGTTACATGGGAGAGAGACTGAAATGGGAATTGGGGAAGGTGGGAACTTGTGGATGGAAGCTGTGCTGGACACTGAACAAGCTTTGGCAGGGAGGACAAGACAAGCAGAGTCAGTCAGCAGCAGGTGGAGAAAGAAAAAAACCAGAACAAAATGGAATCTGTATCCCTGAGATTTTGGAAAAGTGGCCTTAGGAGAAAAGAGTGAAATGAATCATGAGCCTAATATACAGAAATTGTAACAGATGGAGACAAAAGGGAAAGGGCAAGAAATCCCCTTTTCTAGCACAAAAATAGATGAGGCAAAGAAACAGTGAGAAGTGTAATTTCAGGTTACCTTGCTGTACTGAATGTATTAATAGTTTGATTCAGTTTTATTTGAAAAGAAGACAGAAGAAAGAAACGGGCATAAAGCCCTGGTTACAAGCAGAAAACCAGATGAGGCAGAAAACAAAAGAAAAATATTCTAATTTCAGGTTCCCTTGCTGCACTGAATGTATCTACAGTTTCAGTCAGTTCTGTTATTTTAGATATACAATTAGGTCTATATTTTCACTACTCGCCTTTTTATTCAAAACTTATTTCTGAGGACCAATTTTTCTCACAGGGATGTATATCTGAGTGTTACTACAGCAAAATGCAGTTGCTTATGGGTATCTGAAGGCAAGAGAACTAAAATCCAGTGCAAAATAAATCAAGAGGCAACTGTTACACTGCTCTCTGTATGGCCAGGACTGACTTCATAGCCTGACCTTCCATTCTGCTTGTTCCAGTTGTACAAAGACATCAAAATAGGAAAGTGCTACCCTGAGACAATTCTCTGAAACAGCCATGTATTCATTTACTGAATAATAACAAATTTGAGTCTCTGCATTTATGAATATCACTCAGATTAAATTCCTTGTAAACTAAGCATTCATCCTCAACCGACTATTAAGTAAAAAACCCCACCCACAAATAAAAGCTGAAAAGACATTTGAATACATAATAATATAAATAAGAAAAACCATTACTGTGATTAAGCCTTTAATGTGATTAATGCTTTTTGGAAGGATTACACCTAAAACTTTGAAAGCACAGTGGCTCTGGGGAGAAAAACCAAAAGGTGTTCAGATTTGAAAATGCACAGTTGTAGAGATGGAGCTGCTCAGCTCAGCATTTCTGCTTCTGAGCCAGGACAGCAGTGACAGCTCCGCCACAAACCCAGGGACTGCTGGGACCAAGGCAGAAACACAAGGGAGCCAAAATCACAAGTCTGGGAAAGCAGCACGAAGCCAGCAGGAGACAAAGGACACACAGAGAGTTGGTGTTAGGATAACACAGTTCCCAATGCTGATACAATCCTAACACAGTTTCCAATGCTGATACAATCCCAACAGTTTCCAACGCTGATACAATCCCAACACAGTTCCCAATGCTGATACAATCCCAACACAGTTCCCAATGCTGATACAATCCCAACAGTTTCCAACGCTGATACAATCCCAACACAGTTACCAATGCTGATACAATCCTAACACAGTTTCCAATGCTGATACAATCCCAACAGTTTCCAACGCTGATACAATCCCAACAGTTTCCAATGCTGATACAATCCCAACACAGTTACCAATGCTGATACAATCCTAACACACTTCCTAATACTGAAATAACAATCTCAACAGTTCCCAATGCTGATACAATCCCCAGTGCTCACAAGGGTTTGAAGTCCCACAGCACTGATTGAAGCCCAGCTGCTGTGGTTGGAGTTGAGGAGTAGGGATCATATTCTGGGCTTGCAGCAGGGCAGAGAAATCACCTCCCTCTTGGTTCTCCAGAGGGAGCTTTTCTGCACAGCTCTGCAGTGGAAGCAGAACACACAGCCCAGCTTTGCACATTAAAGGCATTGGTAAACATGTTCAAAAGATAACCCCAGAAACGTGTGAAACCATGCAAAGCTGCATTTACTCCTGGGACAAGGGAAGCAACCCTTAATTTTTACCAGCTTGGGTGAAGATTAGCTCTAGAGAGTTCATGTTATGCATTTAAAAGAATTGTCACAAAATCAGAGCCAGGCCTCTAGAGCAGGGAGCTGTTGGATGAGCTGGTGTGGACTAGCTGCTGCAGTGGAACCTCTCTGGGGCATGCTGTGAGCTCAGGCCTGCCTGTGCTCAGGCTGCAGACTTTAGAGATCACCCCATGCAACATGGGCTGTGTGAAGGGCACAGTATCAGCACAAGTCTCCGTGCACAACACTCCAAGCTGAGGACTGATACAAACTCACCCTGTGCCACAGGCTCACAAAGTCCAGCTCTGCAGTGCAGAGCCAAAAAACACCTCCCAGTGCCCCACTGCATCTTTCAGCCCACTGCAAAGACCTAAAGACCAGAGATTTATTTTTATTATTATTTTTAATTAACGAATGAATGTAGGTCTCTTGACAGACAAACTTAAGAAATATTCTACCTTCAAAATTAGTTACATTCAATTTCCTGTTATTGTCCAACAGACCCAGCAATCTTCCTCTGTGTATTTGAAAAAAGCAAAACCAAGCTGGGAATGCTATTATTCCAGCTTGAGCCCATATTCCCACTCCTTTAGTTTCTATTTGGGATGGTATGCAACACTGACACCAAAGAGATGGATTTAATAGGACCATGCTGTGCTCTCAGGCTGACAAAGAAAGGGGCATAAAAAGGGCTTTGCAAAGTTTAAAATAATAATTAAAAAAGGTTTTAAAGCAATTGTTGTTTATAAATTCTTTCTAGAACTGCATAGTAGTTTTGTACAAGATGCATTTTTAATGATATCTGGCCTCACTGTTGTTTGAAAATAAGTGAATGTTGCCACTCCATGTGTTTTTCAGAAATTAATGGAATGGGATAAACCCACAAAATGATCTTTAACTGCACTCATTTGGTTGTATTTGCAGGTTTCATCTCCTCTTTGTACTTGATTTTAAGCTGAAAACTCTCCTGGATAAAGTCTACACATTTCTAAGAAGAAGCAGTTCAGATATTTCTATTCTAGTTACCATCATACCACAAGAACTGAAATAGCATCAATTAAAATTGTCATTGACCTCTCACAGAGCACTGATAGAAGGGCCATTCTCCTTGTGTCCCAGCTGCTTTTTATACAACAGGGCATTTGATTTCCTCTGAACATTTGATAGAAAGATGAAACTGTCTAACATTTCCAATTAAAAACAGTTTGTGTTCTACGGTGGATTTAACTACTTCATTAAATCACTCATTATGGATCCCTTCACAGCCCCATTCTCAGCTCTTTCCTTCAGTCTGTAAATTTTTCACTTATGGATCTAATAAAACCATCAGGAAGCCTAAATTTCATTCATATGCCAAGTATCACAAAGATGTAATTAAAAACCATTACCAGGATTCCATCTGCCACTTGTGTGCACTGTCAGTGCACCTGACTCTTCTGCAAGCAGAAGTCTGCAAATTGCTGCAGTATGAGCAGAGAAAATCCCTGTGATCTCTGGATATCCTTAAACTGTTCCCTTCACAACATCTCACAGTGCTCCTTCCCAACCCTAGGGACCAGCACAGCCTTGCTGGGAGTGCAGTGCTCCTTGCTTTTTGGGAATCTTCCCAACCCTAGGGACCAGCACAGCCTTGCTGGGAGTGCAGTGCTCCTTGCTTTTTGGGAATCTTCCCAACCCTAGGGACCAGCAGAGCCTTGCTGGGAGTGCAGTGCTC
>PYHW01009533.1:3187331-3217218 GCA_013186435.1 Turdus rufiventris | reverse complement strand
GCCCTTGCTCATGTGTGTGTTTTTGTTCCGCTGAGGGCAGCGTGATGTCAGAGCCTCTGTGCTGCTGTGTATGCATGCAGAATTAATAGACTTCATCTGCTACAAAAAGATGTTGGCAGGAGTTTTGTTGGCAGCAGGCAGAGTAAGCACATAACTCCCTCAGAGGCTTAGTTTCCCTGGTTGCCAGCCACATTCAATATTGGCTCCAAGGTGCTTCCTCTTGACCTCTGGAGCCTCGTGGAGTTGCTTTCTCTGCAGCAGTGACTCCCTCACCTCCCAGGTGCCAAACTCGGGCTCCCCTGAGCCCTCCCTGTCCCACCAGCAGTACCAGGTGTGCCCAGCTCAGCAGCACTGACTCTTTCTCCTGCAGGCATCTCCAACCTGCTCTGGTCACCAGTTACATACAAGTTTTTACCCTTTTTTGCCTCAAAATGCAGCTTTGGCATCCAAAGGTACATGGAAGTCCTTCATTTCTCGGTAAATGCTGTATCTGGTTGTTAGAAATCAAAATGCAAATTGCAGTTGCCACTCTCAGTCACTCTTCCCTTATCAAAACACTACTGAGTTTTAAGAAGCAGGTGACAGACAATCAGACACTAACCCTGATGGCAGTTTCCATCACTGGATGAAAAGATTAAAAATAGTGAGTTCTCTTTGGAGATTTTCAGCATTGAACTAAAAAGTCTGTTTAAACATTAAGCAATAAGTATGTTCATTTAAAAAAGAGCATTTTTCTCTTTTTTAATTTACTTTGCAGGGGATGTGCACCTCAGCTCTCCCACAAAAATGATCTTCAGAGATGACAATTGTAAGCTTTTTTTAACAGACACTGCAGAGAAACATGTGGCTGTGTTTGAATGGAGGGCATAGCTTGTGTTTTCAAAACCAGTTATATTTAACAAAGTACTGACACAGGCCTGCAATGCAGAGGGATTGTTTCTGAGCATTAAAAGCCAGCATAAAAGGGGAAAGCTGATCCTGGCCTCTTCTTTCTGGAAAGCTTGGCTCAATTCCAATCTTCCCTCGGTTTGGAGAGCAGTTAAACCACTTGTCAGCCTAAGAAAACAAAACGAAGCTACCTCACCTGTCCGGGATCACGTCCCCTAGACCCTTCCCGTGTCCCTGAATTTCTGTGGCAGCCACGGGCTCAAATGAGGAGCGACAAACCCCGCAGGGTCCCTCGGCTGCATCGCTACAAACGAACCTTTTTCTCCTCGTAAAAGGAGGTGTGGTTCGCTTTGCGCCTGTCACAGGGGCTGGGGGAGTTTTCACAACAGAGAATCAACACTGCTTTTATTTTAGCAACAAGAGCTGTTCGAGTGATGGTATTTAAGGAATGAGGTCACATATTCAAGCTGTTTAGATACAACAGTGTTTGGAGATGTCAGTCAGGCTCCCAAGTAGATAAAAAGTGCATCAGCTTATCGGGCAGGCATTTCTAGCGCTGGACACGCCAAGTGAACTCCAGCCTGGCACACGGAGATGCTGCTGAAGCCCCTGACATTGTACAGCAGAGAGAAAATAGAAATGACAAGACCTGATGCACATCACTGAACGCCTACGCTTCCAGGTTCAGAAAAAAAGGAGCGTTCTTACCTGAGTCAGTAGATTTTCTCTGTCAGGAAAGGTTGCACTGAGAGAGGTGTTGCAGCAGGAGGTCTTACACAACCTAACACATTTCCTTACTAAATTGGTGAAACTTACTCAGCAGTGTAAAGTGCTAGTCTGAGTTTATAACTTCATCCCGATATAATTAATTATCATGGAAAATTTGGCTCAAAATTTTTGGCAAACGACAGAATACATTTAAGCATTCCCAGGTATCCACACAAAGACCAAAATCTATGCTAAGTATCCCATCATGTAAAAAACCAGGTCAATGGCTGACATGGTCTGAAATTAGTTGGAATGACTGGATCCTCAGCAGCAATTTGCTTGATCACAGCAAATTCAATTTGATCTTTTGTAAAAACATCAACAAATGGTTGATAGTCAAGCCCAAATCTGATTTACCACAAGCACTTCGACTGAAATCCACAGGAGTGTAAGCACTGAGACCAGATTTTATTTGGCCCACAACATTGACAGTAAGTTTATTTTCAAATGTAGTCAGTTAAAAATTAATCTCTGCTTTCCTAAATACCTGTAGCATGACGAGTCAAGTGCAGGGAACACAGACAAGTCTATCTGACAAATTTAGATTTTGTCTCCCAGCCTACAGAAATCCAATCTTTTTTCACTCCTGTAAAGTTCTTCTTAATGGTTAGCAAGTGATATATCCTTTCTCAAAGCACATTTTAAAAAGTGCATTTGCTGCTTCAGTTATTAAAGATATATTTCTAATATGTGTTCAAATACATTGTTACAACAGCGACAAAAATTAGGCAAAATAATTGCTGATCTGAATAATTTACACTGACCAAGGCTCCACATTGAAAATATTTCCATGCAGAGTTCAATAAAAGCATTCACAAAAATAAAATAATTCATGTGTATAAAAGTTACAGACTCCAGCCAAAAATGCGCTGGCACTCAGTGCAAACCCCCTGCATTGTCTTTAACATGTGCAAGGTAAGCCAGGCTGCCAGGCAGTGATCTGCATTCCATTTTTATGAACCAATGATGCCAATTATCCATCCTCTGACTTCAAAAATCCAGAAGTGTTTCCAGGCCTCATACACCAGCAGATACTTAGATTAGGCTGCAGTAATTTGCATCATCACAAAGATATCAAAGTTGGGCCTTTGCACTGGTAAGTATTTCAATAAATCTTAAGTTTCCAGCCTCCCCTAGATTGTGTTTTACTGCTTGTGTATTGAAGCAACGAGATTGCAACAGCAATAAAAATACACACAGCACCCTTGGATTCACATTGCTTCATGTTTACACTGGAGCCCAAAGAAAGCTGCACATGTGAATTTTACTTCAGGAAATCAGCTGTGGTGCCTAACAGCCACACTGAGGAGCATAAAGAATGAGCTCCAAAGACAGGACCTGAATTTCAGGAACCAGCCCTGAGAACTTGCTGGAGTGCCTGCTCCCATTGTGCCTGCACAGCCCCAAGGCACTGCAGAATCAACCCTGCATGACCCCAGGAATCCAGGAGAACCCAAGTACAACAAAGATACCACAGCTTCAGCCTTTCCAAATGGGATCTGCCAGATTCCTTGTGGTAAAGAGGAGCAGCAGATGGATGTGGAAAACCTTTGACAGACACTGAATTCATAGCAGGCATGCAAAAGCATGACATAATCCTGCTCAAGCACAAGCAAGTTAAGCAGGGAATTATTTCACTAAATTCTGACCAGAAAAATTAATTCAATAAGTGTCCCTTTCCCCCTCATAGCCCAGACAGGAACAACCTGGGCTGTAAGAAATTCAGTATTTATCTCTTGGGAGAAGGCAGGAATGTGGAATGTCCAGCTGGAGAAATGATCAGTGAAAGTTCTGCCATGGAAAGGGTAAGTACCAAAGGGAGCAGCCCGTGGGTAAACTGAGACAGATGAAACTGAGTTCCCCTTTGAAAAAAAATATTTTCACTGACATGTCTACAATGACTCTTCTTTCACTTCCGTGCTCTACTGATCATTCTTCCCTTTTTCTCCATCCACCAATAGCACACAGATAATTTCTGTCCTTTCCTTGTTCCAAAAAGCAGTTAAAGCCTAAAACAGACTGCTTTTTCTCTCAGAACTTTGATCATGCTCTTTTGACTTAGGCTAAAAATTTCAGACCAAAACTCTGTTACCTGTCCAGTACAATGAACACCTGAACAAAGGAAACCTATCTCAAGTTGTCCATCAAGCAATTTTCAACCGAGGTAATTTACTTCCATTGTAACTAATTAGGTTCTAAGAGCATTTTACCACCTCATTATTTATGTTATCAAAGTGTGGGTGATCGATCACATCCAAATGTCTCATCTCAAACAAAAGCTTTCATTTTACAGAGCTGAGCAGAAAATCTGCTTCTTGCAGGTGGAGTCCAGACATGAATGGCTGAGTCTGTTTTGGTTATTGGCCGGACATGCCAGCAATTACAAGTGTTTCTAATTTTTTGTTAATTGAAGGCACATCACAATTGTGCTGCACACTGTACTTACTTTGGCCAGATCCCCAGCTGCCATAAACAGGGAGACGCCAATTATGGAAATTCCCCTGTGTCACTGAGGCCAGCTGAATGGAACTGAGGTGTCTGTGCTTTTTAGGCTTGCCCTTGTTCCTTGTGCACAAGCAGAACCACCGACTGTAAATGCTAACAGAGCAGAGACCACTGGAGTAAGCCTGGAGTAGCCTCTGCTCAAATCATACATCCTCCTTTCATACATAGCTCACCTCAACACTCTGCCTTCATTCCCTTCCTCTTTGGAGAAACAGTGCTATTTCCATCTTCCTCCAAACCCTCTAATCTTTTCATGGTTTTAAAATAGAAATATATATTGATTTTTTAATTTATTTGGGGAAACAGTAACAAAATTCACTGGTAAATATTAAAGGGGACACAGAGCTGTGAGGAGACAGCAAACCTTAGTCTCCAGATTAGCCCAACTCCTCAGGGAATCTTTCCCCTGAATTCCACAGACATGAAATCGTCAGGGCTTGACTTCCTCATCTTGCAGACACATAAAAGACACTGCTCTAAACTGTGACAGGATTTGCTGTTCTTTCTGGCTTACTCCCAGAGAATTAAACAGCAGAATTCATTTTCTATCTGCCACTCACCGTCCTTTGTAAATGTAACATTTATCTCCACGTGTTCTCTGGTTAAACCAAGTCAATTAATTGTTTGTTTTCAGACTGGATCTCTTGCTCAGTGCCAAGTGAGATGATAGTGAAAAGTGCTAGAGACAGTGGGATATCACTCAGCTCTAAGGAACACGCTGTGTAAAGTTCTTTCAAATATTTCAGGTGTCCTAAGCCAAAATCTGCAGCCTAAATTACCTGTGCATCTCCCCATCTGTGAAATAGGTTTCTCTTTTCCAGCCCCCTATTGTGATCCATGCATTTTCCCCTGCCAAAACCCAGCACTAGGCAATTTCTTCCCACAAACACCCAGGTGAATCCCCACTATATAAAAATATATAGAAATAACCTCTGCAATCTCTTTGAGCACAGGCATGACCACACTGGGCTTCTGGAAGGAGCTGATGGCTTCATCTGTCTGAGGACTCCACAGACTGAAAAAAAGCCCAAATATTCTCAGATTATCCAACTCCGAAAAAAGCTTGCCTCAATTAAAGCTTTTTCCTTCCCTGCCTTACAGCCTCACCTAAGACATATCAACACAGAGAACATTTTTTTTTTCAGTTGGGTTATAGATTGGTTATAAAGGTTTGGTGTTGGTTTTTCCCTGTACCGACAGCGGTATTCTCGGTTCGTGAATCTCTCTTGTTCTTTTTTCAATAGTGAAATACTGATCCAACAAACACACTCCCTACAAACACAGCCATGGCACATTGCAAGCTCCCTGCACAAACACGGGGCATCAGGGAATTTACTCCACAGAGTTTTCCTACAAGTTGGAATTACATGCTAAGCCTGAAGGATAAACATTTGCATTTCTAAACTTTTATCAACAAAAAGCTGTCTGTTGAACATTAACACGAATATCTGGAAATCTGAAGCCTTCTGACAGGCAGAGGGTGGGCTGAGGCAATGGAGACAATGGAGTCCTTTTGTCCCCACGGTGCTGACACACGTTTAATGGCACAGATGCAGCTCCTAAAGAGGAGCCAGGTAGTCACATGCTTGCCCAGAGCCTGCTCTAGTCACAAGCCATGAGGTCAGACAGGTCTTGTTACTGCCTTGGGCATGAACAGAATTTAGGCATTTTTTTTTCCCCATCAACACCCCAGCAGGAATTCTCACTTGGAAATTTAAAGGCCTCCTTGGTCTCGCAGGGATGCAGTGCCAGGGCTGAGCACAAACCCTCCAGATAATGACTAATCATCTAAAAACACACCCTGCTCATTTTCCCAGCAAAATGTAGCAGCTACAGAAAATCCATTTACAGCATGTCAAAGATGGGTGAAAGAAAGAAAGAAAGAAGAATCACAAAGGAGCTAATTCTTCATCTTTTCTCCTTTTTAGTCATTAGTCAGAGCCCATTAAGCCCAGCTCCGAGTCCCCCATTAAGGAGAGAAGCCCCGTGCAGATACAATGGGGAAGAGGAATGTGAGGAGACCCCTGGCCCAGGCTGTGCAGTGCCATCTGCTACCACCAGCGTCCTGGGGACAAGGCTTCATCACCAGCAGTGTCCTCCCGTGGGGATCGTGAATGCAGCCAGGCCATTGCTCTCAGGCTGTCTGGCCAGGCAGCTTCTGCCTGAGAAAATGTTCAGTTGTTTCACCACATTTTTATTTTAGAGTCTCAGCATTTCCTGCTTACAGCTACACTTCTAAATATGCAAGGACAGGTTTGGCCCTCGGTGGGTAAATGCTGGTGAACAGCTCAGAAAGGAATTCACAACTAAACCTCTTCTTTTTTCATCTTGAGAGTTGTAAAGGGATGGCAGGACACACAAAAATGGACAGAGACCAAACTATTAAAGATACTACAGGATTAAATTCCATCATCAATAAAATATGAACTCCTGCAGAAATACTCTGCAAGAATTGACCAAATCTAGTACCAAAACTACCTGTCTTTTCAAGGGTATGGGGAAATAGCCACAAACACTGGGATGGTGCTCCTGGTGGAAATTGAATGCTGCAATTCCAATACAACATTGACCAGTGCTTTGGATCATAATGCATAACTAAATACCAGCTCTATATTTACTACTTAAGAATATGGGAGACAATTTTTCAGCAAAACTTCCTGACATAAAAGACATGAAGTGCAGAAAGGATGCTTGTCAGGGTGGTGAGGCCAGTGCCAAAAAGTCAGGAACTTGTTGTGCGCATGGAAGCAACGTGGCAAGCTTTTGTAGGCTGCCTCCAGACACCTCCCTCTTTACATTCTGGGCACACTCTATTCTGCAGGAGCTGGCTTTGTTTGCAGATGACAGGGTGCCTCAGCAACGTAAGAATGTGAAGCACAAACAGCATGTGCCAATAAGAACAATGCAGAAAGTCAGTCTTGGTTACCTTTCACAACCTGGTAGTTTTCCTTTCATGCCTTTGCCCTGCTATGCTCTTTGCCTACAGATTACACAACAGTTTCCAGAGCCCATCTCAGGTGTGCTCCTGCTGTGTACATGAAAATGCTCCAGAGGAAGAGAGGAAATAAAGGGTATAAATATAAGTACAGAGATGAAATGGTTCTGCTCCACAAGCAAATTCACAATGCAGTTAAATATTCAAGGTCTTTGCTACATTATTGGGAAATATCTCAGAGCTGGTGCAGTTTTAGGTCTGTGGATAAGCAGGATTGCAGCTCTTTAGCTTAGCACTCATATTCATCCACCTGGATACGGTGAGTGCTTCTGAAAAATCATACTGGTTTTACCTGATCCATGACTGGACAGGTTAAAAAGGGCTCTAATGATCAGTTTAACATTCAGGAAACAAGCACACTAGCAAGCCATTTAAAGTTTGCTGCTTTTCCTTGATGGTTACATCTTGGAGTAGAACCATTGATCCTTTCTGACCACAAATAACATTCCTGAGCACTGATGTCACCACATTTAATGCAGCCCCCAACTACCACTGAGCCTTTTTCTTCACTATCACCAAAACTCACTATCTTTTGCATCAAGCCTGATAAGCAATGAGGTGAACCACAGCAATAAAATGACCCGTGGAGCCAACACCGAAGTACTGTGTCATTCACAGAGCCCCTCTTTGGCTGAGGAGAAGCAAGAACAGCCTCGAGACTCAGCACTTTTGGGAAGGTGCAGCCACCCAGGCTAAGCAATATTCACTTACCCGATCTAGCTTTGTTTGCAGAACTTGAAACCAAGTGGAAAACAAAACCAACAGCTCCTCACTGCTCAGCTCCATTTGTCCTCTAACAGCTTATTTTGGGAAGCAAAGAAACTTGTTGCTGGCCCCACTTCATGCCTTCACAAAGGAACACAAAAGAAGGAAACAAGTCATGTCTCAATTTCACTGCTCCCAGCAGGCTTATGTCCTGCATTCTGTCAATCCAGCCCTGAATATTTATATCACTGCCAGTCAACAGACTGTGCTCTCTCCCAGACTGCCAGCCAAAGTGATTGCTCAGAGCCAAGCTGCTGCTGCTCTTCCCTATCCTTTCCAAGGGCTCAACTTCTTGTCACCAGACAGAGATCAGCCGGAACAAAGGGAAAATTCACACATCGTGAAGTCTCAGAACAAGAAAGCAGATTCATCCACTGTCACAAGAACCAAGGGCAGAAGGAGCAATCAGTTTGTTTCATCCACCATCTTTTGGAAGTGGTGTTGCATCAGGTGGCTCGACAAGAATAATATGAATATTTTTGTAGCTAAGCCTGTGAAGGGGTGGTTGGAGCATCACAGCAGAGGTGACATTTAGCTGGCCATGTGCCTGCCAGCTTGAAGAGATCAATCACAGCCTGATAGAAGAGGTGATGGATTTCAGAACAGAGCAGGAACTACAACTCAGCACTTGCACCACGCTGGATGTGACCCTGACTGCTCATCCAACACGTCCATCACATGACTAAAGGAGCTGGGACACAAATTCTTTCTGGCAGTGTCATTCCTCTGTTCTGTCATCCCTTACACCATCTGACCAGATGGGAGAAGTGTCAGAGTTAAATCTGCAGCATCTGTCCCACTCATTCTTAGCAGGATGTGGGGAATATATGATTTTACTAGTGAGACTTGGCGCAGCATTCTCTGAAGAGTCCCAGACCTATTCTGTGACTTACCCAACACACAAGGGCTTATTTGGCCTGTGTGGATGGAGAGAGAAGCAGCTTCCCAGAATGTTGGTTTTCTCCTACACACTCCCCTATAATTAAGATATTTTAGTTATCTAGGACAGTTAAATTTCCCTTTAAAAACCTGCCTTTTGAAACTGGTATGGAATTTACTGATGCTCTGCAGATGCAGGGCTCTCCTCACTAATACCAAACAACTTTTGGGATGTCAGTTTTAATTGCCTCCCACAGTTTTTGACAATGGGCCAGACTCAAGGACACAAACACTCCAAGAAAATAAATTTTCAGCTAAGCACATTCATTTCCCTATTTGTTAGCATGGTTCACAGCCTCGTGGCAGTGGCATTTTCACAGGAATGTGGCTCCATGGTGAAGATAGGATCATCTTTGAAATGTGATCTTGGAAGAAATAGAGGTCATTATGTACACTCTCCATTGTTCCCCAGATATTGAAAACCACATTGTTTTGCTAAAACTGAATTACTAACATGAAGACTTTGAAATGTTTCTGCCATATAATTCAGAGGATGTTTTCAGAGGAGGCTTCCTGAGTTCCAATACAACTAAAAAAAGGATGAAAAATACAGCTTCTAGTATTTTTGTCTCTATTTCACTCTTTGGTTGTCATCTTCTGGTATTTGCTAAATTTCATCCCCAATCCAGGCCTGTGATGGACTGCTTTGACAGTCAGTATACAATGCATGTGAACCACACCACTCTGTGTTATCTCAGCTCTTTATTTTTGCCTAGAGCAATAAACAGAAAAAATGCTGAAGAAGAGATAAAAGCATTCTCCTTTTTTTTTCCCCAAAAAAGCCAGTAGTAAATGACATGTGTTACAACAGGCCTGAGAACTAAGTTTAGACCCAACACTTATAATAAAAATTAGGAAAAGGTAACAGCTACTAACCATAAATCATGACCTGTGTTTAAAGTGGCAAGAAGAAAAGCCAGAATGTAAGCCTTAATTTCTTTCTCCTTCTGAAGCAAAAGACAAAATGGGAATGAGTTCAATCTACTCCAGCTACTGCTAGATGATGGATGACTTCATTCATCCAACTTGCAGCATTCCCTGAGGTTGCCAAGATTTGGAGAAGACAAAAACTCCAAATTCCAGCACAGGTCTGCAGGCCTTGCACCTTCAGCCCAAGTTGAAAAGCTTGGTGTCGCTTTGGGAAGCACTCTGGAGTGTGGGACACTGAAATGCCCATGGGGGCCTTACCAGTATTCAAAAATGTCCTTTCAAAAATGTATTGAAGCTTTAGCAAATTTGGCCTCTTAACCTCAGACTTGGCAGTTAAAGCCCCAAGCAAACAATAATATTCCAACAATTCTGCTTTTCCAGTGCCTGCAGGGCAGTTTTAGGCTTCTGGCTCTGGCAAGGGAAACCTCTGCTCTTCTGGAGCTCCTGAAATGGAGAATAGTTCCTGCAAGCAAAGAGGAAGAAGGCTGCAGTCACATGCAGTGTCACACAGATGAAGTCATGCACTGGCATAACAGTGAGTGTTGTCAGTTGTCAAAGGCCATCTGTAGCCAGCAGACTTAAACTGTCATCCTGGGAAAAGATGCAAGCAAGCCTAATGGGAGATTGCATTATCCTCCTCCTGGCATTCAATCAATGAAGCTTGTTCCCCGACCAGATATAGAAAACAAAGGACCACATTCTTTCATTCTCTTTTTTTTCTTCTTTAAAAAGAAAATCATTATTTTTTGGCAGTTGCTATGTTTTCAAAATGACAGGAAAAATAGGAAGAACCAACGAAGTCCAGAACTGAAGAGTCACTTGTCAAATGTGGCTTGTGTGTACTAGTTTGCTCCTACAGGAAGAGAGGGATTGCTGCACTGTTTGTGGAATTGACTCAGAGTTGTGATTGGATCATTTAGGGGTGATTTTTGTAAGCAATTCGACCCGCTGTTTGTGTGCTTTCCCTGCTCGTGGAAGTGTGGGGAGTTATTTTACAGCGTCAAACACGCTGTGGGAACTGCTGGGAAGAGATGCATTCCTCGGAGCAGGAAATGGAGACACACTTAGAGATGCTGGTGTCAGATTTCCAAACCAACCTGTACCAGAAGCCAGATGTGCTGGGGAGAGGTCCCATCCCTGGGATGCACGAAGGGAAATATTCCCAGTCTGTGCTCCAGGAGGCAAAGATAAATGCGCTTGGTTGGTTGGTCCTAGTGCAGGCCGGGGCCAAAGCAGAGGAGCACTGAAAAGTGAAAAATGAGCCTCGGGATCTGTGCCTGGTACTGATGCAAATGAAGGTGAAACTATACAAACAGCAGCACAATCACACCATTCATCAGTCCTTCATTAGCAGCTTTTCTTTGCAACTCAATCAGGGAAGAAAAAAACCTTCCCTCTTTTTATGAGGGACCAAGAGGGTTGAGAAGAAAGCCTAATTGGTGAGTGTAAGGCATGCACGCTGTAAGGGCGTTTGTAATGCAAATGGCCAGCCCGGAATCCATAGGTGGTGTTAGTGTCATTCGATTTACACAGCCTTTGTCCTGCGGAATCTCACTGAGCATGGATAGGGAACCTCAGCTTGTGGCTAAGCAGCGTCTGCACAGCCAGGAAAGCTTCCAGCCGCCGTGCTAACACACACATCCACACTGGGGAGGAAACCAGAGAGAGTCATCTAGCTGGGATTTACAGGAAAGGACAGATTCCCATAAAACCTGCAAATCTAATGTGCTGGCCCTGCTCACCCACAGAACACAATCTCTATAGTGAAAAATTATTGCTTTAAAATCGTTTGCATCCTTTAACAGAAGAAAAGCTTTTCCTCTTCTATTCCCCTGGATGATCTGATATTACAGTTCTGTTTGCATATGTGTGGATTACACTCTGGGCTCCCAGATTTCCATACTGTGAGCATTCCTGCCACTCCCCATTAAAATAATCTGACTTGAGCTTTTTACAAACCTCTGGGTCAAAATTTTCCATGCCACTGGCTGCAAATTTTGGAGAGCTTTTGAGGAAGAAGTGATTCAGCTGTTTTCAGGAAATAAGTCAAAGGAAAAAATACACTGTCATGGTGATAATAAAAAACCAAATTATTAGAATATTTAGAGGGTTGGGTTTTGGGCTTTTTCTGGAAGAACATGTAACTGGTAAGGTGCATCTTGTTGTCCCTGAAATAAATATATAAATATTAGAATTACAGAGAACTACAAAATGGTTTGGGTTGGAAAGGATCTTGTTCTACCCCTGGCCTTGGACACTGCCAGGGATGGGCAGCCACAGCTTCTCTGGGCAACCTGTGCCAGGGTCTCTCCCCATCCTCACAGAGAATTCCTCCAGTGTATTTATATTTCCCCTCTTTCCATTTGAAGCTATTCCCCCTCATCCTGTCACTCCAGATCCTGATGAAGAGCCCCACTCTATCCTCCTTGCAGGCCCCTGCAGGTCCTGGAAGGTGCTGGGAGGTGTCCACAGGGGAGGTGCTCCAGTCCCCTTGCCAACTTCACGGCCTCCTTTGGATTTTCTCCAGCAGTTCCATGTCCTTCTTATGCTGGGGGCACCAGAACCGTGTACAATATTCCAGGTGGGTCTCACAAGAGCACAGGGAAGAATCATCTCCCTCAGAAGAATTCTAACTCAGATGTACCTTGTAGAGTTTCTGGAATTTGAAGCCCCTGAATTTCCAGAGATCCCAACATCTTTTAGAACTGTGGTAAATCAGACAGTGCAAGCACTACCCACTACAGTACTTTGATCTGCAGTTGCTGAAACCTGGTGCTAGAAGATGAAGGCCCTAAAAATGAGGACAGGAACCTGGTTACCCCATCCTGCCATGGGAACCTCCTGCCCAGTGCAGCGGGCAGTTGCTCTCTCCAGACTGACACAAGGACATTATGCAGGAAGGGAGCAAAAAGGGATAAAATGTCTTGTCTGCACAGCCACAGAAAGCCAATTCCACCTATTAGAGATTTCTCCTATTAAAATAAAACAAAGCACTGCCAGGTTACCTAGAGAGATCACAGATGGGGCAGCACAGCTCTTTTCTTACTTCTCCCCCTTTGTTCCCACCATAACACTTGCAGCACAATGCACCACACTCAGTGAGCTGCTGAGCTGTGCTGTGACAGGGCTGGATTTTAACCACAGGGACAAAAGCAGAGGCTGTGATCAGCTCAGGCTCTTTGGAGGAGTGCCTTGTACCTCACTGGGTCCTGCCTCTGGACTCAAGCAGCCCTGATGCAATTCCAATTGTGCTTGCATGGCAGCTGAAACACTGCTGCAGATGTAGGATTAAGGGAAATTATTACTTCAAAAAGAAAGTGCAAAAAATACCAATAATCCATAAGTAATTTGAAGGACTGCTTCAGGAAAACTAATCCAGCCATAGAAACACCATTAAATTCTGTGGAAGCACAAGGAGAAACAAAAGAAATTCAAGCCCAAAAGGGATTAAACCTTTGGAAACAGACCAACAGCCAAGGATTCTTTGGATTTAAGGTCAGCCTTAGCCACTGGCTGCATTGCAGAAATCGTATCTGAACAGATTAGAATAAATGCAGATTTCAGCACCGTGGTGCCTGAGCCTGAACACTTGCCAGCCCTGTCCTTGATTTGACTTCTGCTTAACTCTGTGCCAAGTCTGAGCAGCACCTCTTCACATCATGGCTGATCAATAAGGATCTTTTATGCATGAGCTGCCCAATTATGAAATACATAATACAGATAACTGGCAATAGGAGACACAGGAATTCAGAGGAGAAAGCTGAACCTGAACACATGCTGCACTATTAATTTGTGCAGTGTGCTTGTGTGTACCTGGCTGCTACAGGGAGTTGGGAGTACAGATTTCCAGATGTGATTCCCAGAATCAAATCCTAGTGAAATGAAACAGGTGGGAGGAAGTTTGGTTATAGCTGGAGGCTATTGCAAATATCTGTGCCAAAGCAGTTAAGTAGAGATGGCCAGGTCCACACATTCAAACTTAGTTCTTGCCAGTTTGGAAGGGACTAATTCCCATATAAAACAACGGGAGAAACAACATGGTGTTCCCGAATCAGCCACAGGCTCAAATGCAAACCTGTCATTCTAGCTAAAATTAGCACAGCTGATCTTTATCAACCTGGGTTTCTCTAGACTGTGCCTTTCCAGCTCCCTTTCCAGGAAGAGAACAGGCCTTTAGAACAACTGAACAGCACAGCTGCTGAACCTGTTTGAGCATGACTCAGAGTGAAACATGAACTGCACAGCAGGAAAGCAAGGAAAACCCCCTTGCTCTGAGATTGCACAGGCCTGGATCCCAACTCAGCATATTCACATTTGACTTCAAGGAGAAGCTGAGGCAATGACCAATCTGCAAGTGAGCCTAGTGGGGCCTAAAAGGACACAAACTGGGACCACGAGCAGCACAGGGTGCTGAGCACTGGACAGTTTCCTTCACTCTCTCTACAATTTAGATCTTTACAAATTGGGATTATATGAAGGTGCAACATTTCTTCAGTAAAGTAAGAAGGTAGGACAGACCTCCTCTGAGATTCAGTTTTGATAAAAAGGAGGCAACAGTCAGTTTGGCAGACCCAAGTTTGTCTGCTTTTCTGTTTTTTAAGTGAAGCTGATTCACATTTTGTAGATTTTCAGTAAACAAATTTTCAGCAATCAAATGAAGGTCACAAAGAAAACTAAAGAATATTTCTGATGGGCATTTCAGGCTGTTTGCAGGGCAGCCTGTGAGAGAATAACTTGGTCACATGGCCTCTTGAATTAAGAGGCAGTGCTAAAGCCACACGCAAACATAACTGGATTTAAAACTGGATACCTAATTGGACTTCACAGATTACATCAAAAGAATTAAACTCATCCTTTTTTTCTCATACATCATTCTCAGGATTTGTTTTAGCAGTATCAAAGCAGAGATCTTGGTATTTTGATGGGGTTTCAACATCCCTTTTAGACAGAGAATGGACCCAAGACATGATCCCCCTCCACTTCAGCGTCCTTCCTTGCCTTGTTGCTGATGTTTGTGCAGCCCTTAAAGACATTCCACAAAAATTACTGGCCCCATCTAGAATCTGTTATTTAACACTGATAAAGCTTTTCCTATAGCACACAGAGTATTTTCCCTGGATTGCAGTGGGAAAACCAGAACTGGCTTGGTCCTTACTGAAGCCTGAGATCCAATTCAGAGAAACCTAAAGCAGTTTTAAACAAGCCCAGCTTGTTAGACTGAGAGCTGGAAGTTCCCTGGCTGCAGCAATCCTGAGGAGAGTGTGCCATGGGCTGACTTTCCCTGTTCCAGTGTAGTTCAGGGTCTGCTTGGATCCCTGGAAGCCACCCTGCAATTTGCAGTGCAGACATGGCCTGAGGGGCAGAGCCAGCGCTTGTTAAAGCCCATGCACTCAGCCTGCAGCCATCAGGACTGTCCTGCCGGGATTACATCACCCTGCACCTACTTTTCCTTTTAAAAACTGCCCCTCCAGATGCTACAGCTCAAAAACACAGCAAGAGCAAAAGTACACTTTCTTTAGTGCAGGGACACTAACAATGGCGAGGCATCAACAGTTCTTATCAACCACTTTTATTTCTACATCCTTAAAAAAGGAGATATTCTTGAAAAGCCCTTTGTGAGGGAACTGATGAGTGCTGCTGGGTCATTTTGGTCACTAATACCTGCTTGGGAAGCTCCTAGGCAGTAACCAAGATGCGTGTGTGTGAAGAGGCCCTTTCGGGTGGCTGCAGGAAGAGCCCAATCTTAAAGCACAGGCACAAAACAACAGATGTTCTGATGCACCAGAAAGGAAAGGGAAACAGCTTTACCACAGAGCTTGCCAGGTGTGTTAGCACTGTGACAGAAGCCTCACAACTCGTGGCAGCAGGAGATATTTCTGGGAACCAAAATGCTTCTGTGTAGTGCAGTCTCCAATTCCCAGCGTAAGGAATAATTTCTCATACGCAGTTCAAGAGCAAAGTTATAAGGCACAGTTCATGTTCACCAGAGATGTTTTATCACACAGGGTAAAATGGAGATTCCCTTAGTGCACAAAATGAAAGGTTTTCTGTTCAATGCTGCCAAGAGTGATGACAAAGACCCAATATATACCAGAGATCCAGGTGGAAAGAAATCCTCCTTATTTCTAGCCCAGGGAAAATTCAGAATTAAGAACTCAACTTTAGAAATTAAGCTTTCAGTTAGATTCCCACAGACCTTCAAACAGCCCCTAGATGAGAGGGAAGTTGAGATCCAAATTAAAGCTTCTCTTTGAGGTCCCCCTCTGTGCCTGAAAACATCTGTCATACATGGAATTATCCTGTCCTGAAATGTGGTAGTTCAAAAAGAAACATGAACATCCCCCAGGACCATGCTCAAAGCAACTGGGAGTGGCTTTTCTGGTTTGGGGAAGTGAATTCAGTGCCTGCCAACACCAATAGCTCAGAACTGCAGCAGCTGTTGGAACTATCATGCCTGTGTTCCTTATACTCAACTTTCACCTCAAAAACTACTAATAGTCATAACAGTTACACTACTTGTGACTAAAAATGAGAGGGAGTCAAATGAGTAAAAAGCAGGAAATTTGAATCAAATTTCCAGTTATGAGTAAACTCCTTTGGAAACTTCAGGTTCAGTGAACCACAGATGCAGTTTCTTTATGGCCATGCTGTAAATTATGGACAGACTGGAAGAGCCCAGTCTCAGTTTATTTGGAAAAAACAGTTTGCCACAAGAAGAGGATGCCTCAGTCAGTGAATGTACACTCTCAAGGACAGCAGTGCCTGGCACATTAGCTTGGTGCTTTTATTCTATCATAGCAAAGATTAAGACATGTTTCTATTAGATCAACACTGTCTCTGCACATGGGAAATATTCATCCTTCCAATTTCTTCTAAGATAGGTGCAATTATTATTGTGATTTTACACAGGGCAGAATGGTAGCAGAGAAAAATCAGGTCCCCTAATTACCTTCCCCTGGAAACTTGATAGTGTTGTTTCAGGTTAAACTTTGTTCTGCAAGCAAATGTATTTATTTAGCATCTATCTCTATCCCAGGAGCCTCCAGCAGCTCAACAGGTATGTTTGGAAATTGCTGCTTCTGTGTCTGGGCTGTCAGCAGCTGATGCACTCAAGTAATGGCAGCCAGGGCTTCCACACCACACAGAGGGTTTAGACAAGGACATTTGCAGCCAGGAATAATCCCCTCAAGTGCACAGACAGTCCAAGCAACATCTACATCCACTCACTTCAGGGGGAGACACTCTTAAAGGCTCAGGGTGTTATGCCTGGAACTAGGTTCCATTTTCCCTAGCAGCAAAGTAAGATTGGTATTTACTGCAGAGAGCTATTACAAGGGTTGCATAATGTTGGCAGAGTGCTGTGAGCATGAAATATGCCTCATATCATTAAATATGTGACAGATGTACCTGCAGAGAACTCATTAATTCTGATTTCTATTCCTGTTAGTCTAGAAATATTAGCATCTAATTGTTAGTTTCTAAAATATTCTGACAAACTTTTTTTAACTGCAAAACTGTGTCAGCATTTATTTTGGAATATCAGATGAAGTCTGTTCTCTTGTATGCCTCTCAAGTAATGTGCTACAATAACCTCAATTACCTAACAGAAAACGGTGGGGCCTCAGCAGGAAAGCTTTAAGGAGGAGCTGGGAGATCTCTGCTCAGGGAACCCAAATGAAGAAACCCTCAGTGGCATAAGAAAAGTCTGAAAATGAAGGCCAGATCTCCTGCAGGTGTGAGACACAAACACTGTGGCAGCGCTGTGAATATGCTGAGGTTTTGCTGCAGTGCCCATCAAGGAGCAAAGGGCTGAGTGAGACACAGCCAGCAGCAGCGTGCTGTGTGCTGGAGCTGCAGTCTGCTGTAAAGAAATCCAGAGGAATTTGCATCTCTTCTGCCCCTAAAGAGCATCTAGTGGAGGAAACACTGATTTTCCCTCTTCTGATGCTTTTTTCTCCCTGGAAGTCTCAAGATCAGTTCCAGAGCCTGGAAGTAATACCAATAGCTGTGTACAAAACCCTGCAGAAATGAATTCATCCATCTTGGTGGCAGACAGAGCTCACCCTCCCAAACACTGCTTCCCTGGAAAGGACAGCAGGACACCACATGTTGTTCTGTACAACAGCATATGGGGACCAGGAATTTGCTGGAGGTTTCCCCAGACTGCAGCTTGGGGGACAAAATCTTCTATCAGCTTAGACCTCTCAGCCTGCCTCACTAGCATCTGTTGACTTGAAAGCCTGACAGAGGAAAACTTCATTTAACCAGAAAGATACCAAAAAATGGGTACTCACAGCACAGCAGCAGAACCTTTGCAAACACTGAGGAAGAAAACCAAACTAGACCATGAAACATTGCTTTGCACCACAATTTGCAGCAATTACAACCCTGGTCAACAGCAAAGATGGAAATAAACTTCCAGGCCAACAGATCTTTGCAGGAAATAAGCTGTTTAATTATTTAATGATTTGGGCAGGGAGCTAAAGAGAAGGGAAATGCAGAGTAAACAGGTGGGAATGCAAACATTTGCATAGTGTGGCAGCACAAGTGTGGACAGGAGAAATCCCAGCGTGGCTCTTTCCCACAGTACACACAGGGAGGGCTGCATTTGCATAGGCAAATCGGGGCAGATTTCCCTCTCTGCTCACCTCACTGCTGATTACTCATTTTTTATTTGGTTGTTGTGTTCATCTAGAGCACAGGTCAGTCTTGCTGAGGCTGAGGCTTGTGCTTGTTCATGGAATAATAAGCTCAAACAGCCTCCAGCAGGAGGCCTCTGCCAATGACTCCAAAAGTCTCAGAAGCTTTCCCTTCCAAGTGTGCTCAGTGAGCAGCAACACTTCCCATAGGATCTGAGGGGTTTTACTACCTCAGCTTTATTTTTAATTCTGACTAAATATTCACACATCTACCTTTGCCTTCTTTTTGTTTGACTAGGTTTTTGGATCAGCACAGTGTGACAGCTCACCGTGAACAAGAGTTCAGCCTCTGCCCATTCCTTCAGTACCTTGCACACTGCAATTTCACAGAACTCTGAGTCCCAGCTGAGTGGGATGAAAGGCTTTGGGATCTGTTTCTAAGCAGTACCATAACTCAGAAACCTCTAACAATATTTGCACTTTGGGAAACCAAACCAAATTTGGGTTCTCGGATAGCACCACTGCAAAAAAGTAGCTTTTTCTGTGAAACAAATCACGGTGCATAAGCAAATGGCATATTGAATTTCTGAACTACTGCTAAGCCAGGAAGCAAACTGTAGGAAAGGATAGCACTGGTGCTTTGAAGTGCAGAAGGCTGAGAAAATGTTTTTGACAGGTCTTAGGAAGGGACTTCTGCTCAGCTTGGCACATTTTCTTTGTGCCATCCTGAACTATACCGAGAATTACAAAGAGGACACATGGAAGAAAAGAGACAAAGGGCCTTGTAAAGGGTTAGATAGTTCAACAGAAGCCAGAGAATAAATGGAAATGATAGACACAGTTTCACACTTTCAATCCTGTGCAGAACTCAGAGACATGCCACTTGGGCTGTGTTAAACACCCTCAGGTATGCTACAAGACACGGA
The DNA here is from genome assembly GCA_013186435.1 of Turdus rufiventris. Taxonomy (NCBI): domain Eukaryota; kingdom Metazoa; phylum Chordata; class Aves; order Passeriformes; family Turdidae; genus Turdus; species Turdus rufiventris. The sequence goes on along the minus strand of PYHW01009533.1, from coordinate 3,197,863 downwards.
AAACAGCACATTTTAAGCAACTTCTGTTGCATGTGCTCTGTGGGATTTTATCTGTAGGACTAATGAAGGGTATTCCTGCCACTCTCTCAGTAAAGCTATTAGTACAAATGGGACCAGCTCCTACTGTCACAGACAGCATAATGCTGAAAGGTTTAATAGGCTGTTTGGCAGGAGCCAGACAGAATAGATTCAGCTACTAAAATGGTGACACTGACACTGTGCCCTTCGTTATCCATGCGCTTATCTTCCCCCACAGAAAAATCAGTGCTGGATGCTGCAAGCTCTCAGTCTGGGGGTTTGTAGTTAGCGAGCTTCACAAAGAAGAATTTATTTCCCAAGAATATTTGTAATCTGTTGCTATTAAAGGTTTAATTAAATATAGCTTTAGGACACTAATTAACACATAATAATTACATGCTCTGACTCTCCTCCACACCCATCATCTAGCAAATACACAAGATTAAATCAAAATAGGCACACAAAGTATATTCATGGCATGGCCTCTCCTCCTTCACATTGAAGTCAACAATAAAGCTCTGAAATAATCAGGCAGAGAACTCTGTAGAGAATAAATTGCTTGAAAGTAAATTTTTGTATCCTGACAAGTTGGCATTATGTGACAGTTTCAGTATTCATTTATGGGTCACAGTTTTATTTTCAGTCCTGCTGACATTTTAAGGCACATGGGACACACCAGGGAAAGGACACCTGAACAGAACTGAGCAGACACAAGGGGGGACCCTGAAACAGTTAAAAAGAAAGATATGCAGGAGAAAAATAATCACCCAATCCAAGAAAAACAAACCAAGCTGTACAAAGAGATAAAACCCAATATAAATATGGTGCCTTTCCAAGCAGAAAAGGGCCAGGCAGCTTTTTGCATCCTTCACAATTAATAGGCCAGAGCACTGTTTCCAGAGTTCTCTACTCCCTCAAGAATGCTTATCTAACCCATCTTTAATCCCTCTGTGTTTTCACCTCAGTGTTGAGAGCAAGAGAAGAAAGCTCCACCACCTAGGCTCCCATCTTATTCTCTCCAACATTTAGGAGAGCAAAGAAATACTTGAGCACATGTTGCAAACCATGACTAAGAAAAAAAAAAATCATTCCTGACATGCCATCCCTATTACACCCACCCAAGCAATTATTTATTTGCAAAGGCCTGGCTTTCTGCGAGGCTTTACGAGGGGTTTGTCTGCACAGGAATTTATTTCAGACAAGTCACCCCTGTTGTTTTCCTCCTGCCACGGGCATTACCCCCTGAATCCCGCAGTGCTTGTCTGTCCGTGTCAGCAGCACTGCAAGCAGCCTCCCCACAGCTTGGGCAGCGCACGGAGCACTGGGCGGGTGTCGCTTTGGTGCACTGCTTGCTGCTGTAGGATTAAATTCCCGGAGCCATCCATCCCACGGGAGGTCCTCGGGAGCAGCACCGGGGACGCCGAGCCCGGCCCGGGTGCGGCACTCGGTGTTCTCGGGCGCCACCTGCCGCCACTTCATCGGTCACGGCCACATTCCCAGAGGAATTCCGCCTTCCAGGGGTGGCCATGCGGCACCCACAAGGTCCAGCACCGCTCCTGAGCCAAGCCTGTCCTGGTTTTGCTGCTGCTGGTGTCTCAGCAGCTGATCCCAAGCCCCAAAATGCAGGTCTCGACTGCACGACTCTCAGCCCTGCGGTCATTCTGACCGGCGGTGAGGCTGAGTCACCTCTTGGGAAGAGATGAAAAAAGTGAGTTTGGTGCCAAGGTCGGGACTCAGACCCATGCACCCCTCAAGACCACGAATCCCTGGTTCCCTGCAGCTCACAAACACGCGGATGTAAGACTACAGTTCATGTCTATTCCTAGAGAGACAGATTTACACTCCCTCTGCAGACAAAGGCATCACACTCTGTTCTGGGAAGAACAAACTGGTGTTTGTACAGATCTCTGTCATTCCAAAGGCAGCAGAATAAATACCTCTAAGAGTCAGGTATTCCCATGAGGCACAAGAGAATTTGGAATTATTTGTGTGTGACGAACAGAATCTAAATTTACAAGTGTATGAATCAAACAGGGAATTTCCAGAAGCATTTTAGAATGAGAAGACCATCGAGCTGCTCCTCTTAAAGAAAACCTCCTGCCACATGTAGGCTGTAAAATGAGGAAGAAATTCAGCTCTGAGATTCTCTGCTGATGACACAAAACTCAATTTGGGAACATTGGCTAAAGAAAAATACAAACCTGTTCCTACGACCACAGCTATGAAGACAAATTGCATACACTCACCAAATGGAAATTAGAAGTATATTTAATAGCAGGGCTTAGCAGAAGCAAGTGTACAACTATTAAACACTGTCATACATTTTTTTACCAAAGGATCAACCCTAAGAATAACTAAACCCACCCTGTAAGTATCTCAGTGCAAAGAGGATTTAGACATGTGCAACTAATGAGGGATGTATTAATCCTGATGCATAAGAATATTTATACCCATACTCAGTGCTGAAAGAAAATCCTGAATATAACCTTGTATTCAAATATTCCAGGAGCAGCTGCCAGTTCCTGTTTGCACTTCAAATCGCAGCCTGGAATGCAACTGTTGGGATGCAAATTGACGCAGCATTGCTTGTCTGTGAGTCTAATTAAAGATACAGACCTGCTTTATGGCACTGATCCTGCACTGCTGCTGTGCTCACACACGTTCAGGATCCCACCACTCTGCTCTTCTCTCCAATCCAGTTTCAAATGTCCCAAAGGAGAAAATACCATCTCCCCTGAACAGCACTTCCATAATACTGTGAAGAAATCTTCCCTCCTAACCAGAACAATTTCACTTTTCAGAGTTTTCAGTTCAATACTGAATTGACTGTAAACAATTCCATTCATTTTTTGGGTTTCTTTGTCTCCTTCTACTGAAGAGCTCAGTGAAAAGAAGGTTTTTGCACACTAAAAGAAAAATCCCAAGAAACCAAAACAGACTCCCCTAGAGGAATGAAAAAAGGAAAGGCATACAGGCTATACAGCCAGCAGCTGAAGGGCCACTGGATGAGTCTTTCCTTCCTGAAAAATAAAGCTATATCTGTCTACTGACATTCCTTCAATCCTTTTGATGAATTCATGGTTCCTTTCTTGAGCATTCCCTGCTGTTCACCCAGAAACATTTGCATTATTTGATTTTCACAGCTCAAGGAGTTCCTATGCTCCCTTAAATTTCTGTATCCTCTCCTACAGTTTTCTCTTGCTTTGTTTTTCTCCCATCTCAAAGTTCATAAATAATATTAAACTTTCCTCCCCTCCTTCCTCACATGCATCCAGGTCTCCTTTTAGCTTTGGTTTCTGTGCAGCACTACACTGTCCCTCTCTGTTCTTCCTGTTCTTGAGCCATCAATCCTTTCACAAAGCAAACCCAACTATTTATGTCCCTGATGATGTGACATGTATGTTTTATGGAATATCCCATTTCCATGGTGCAGAGTCACAGCTCCAAAAGTGAGATCCTGGATGCTGTGCCCCAAAACATTAAACATCAGTTAAGTGTTTCAGCACAGAATCACCATCCCTTTGGCCAGCTCTTATCTCTCTCCTGTTTTTCCACAGCACCTTGGATATGACTCTTAACTAATTTCTTCCCTTTCTGCCACTTTCCCACCTACCTTACCACTCCCTACCCTGATCTAAGAAATTCTATTTATTCCTCCTATTGGCTCTAAATTCTACATCTTATTCCAAAGAATTCCCTCTGTGGGGACTGACACAGACATAGCCAACCATCCTTCTCAAGAGATGAACTTCAAACTTGGAATCAAAGTGCAAAAACTTGGTTTTTGAATATTTGTTGTGCAGCAGTGGCAAAACCACTTCCAGCAGCCCCCTGCAGCTTTGGGAGCACTCCCCAGCCCAGAGAGCACCAACAATTCTGTCAATGTCATCGTTCTGCTGCCTTCACTGTCCATTTTAATGGAAAACCACACAGGGGGGAGTTCTGATTTCTATGACCACGCTGCTCACAAACAAGGCTTCAATTGCAGGACAACTATATATAGAACAAAATACAATCAGGGCTCCAAGGAATTGACTGCCAGAGATGAGACACAACACATGTAAGTTTTCTAAAAGAGAAGTAATGAGATAATAGTATTGGCTCACATGAGAAGTGCTAATCATGCAATAATTACCAGAATTCATTTCAGAACTTTCCACAAATGACCATGAAAACAAACAGTTAGATTCAAACAATGTAATTCTTAGTAATTAAGGGAAAGAAATCTTGTTGTTGATAGTAACCTTGACTGCAATGCAACTTCTAAAGATTAAGATGCTTTTTTTACTGTATCTGAGATAATGCAAAGCTTTTTTGCACAAAACAGCTAACAGAGGACAGCAGTAAAATTCATGTGAAGGAAAACCCGCACCCTTCATAAGATGTGATAAATATAAATGTCAGGTCAGCCAATCAATTTTAATTAACTGGAAATCAGAATTGCAAGGACAGACTGCATTAAGCCTACAGAGTGCTCATGTTCTGTTGCCAATGAAATAAAAGTAATAGCTTTAAATCAAAAGATAACGAAGAGGTAACGTTAAGAACTAAGAAAAGTTTATTTTTCGTCAGTGTGAAGTTTAAAGAAATTTCGTAACAAGTTCTCACTTTGACCAGCTTTGATAAGGGAATTAATAGCACAAATGCAGTTGTAGAAATGTGGGGAGGTGTGTGGGGTTGTGCTTTTTTTCTTTTTAATACTTTCTCTCCTGTAAGAAGATGATCACAGACACCACCTTCCCTACTCAGTAAACCAGCTACCAGAAGCTTCCTGATCCTGATTTTGAGGCAAGAGCCCCCAAACCACAGAGCAATGGTGTCCAGAGAGCCAAGGGGAGGAGAAGGCTGAGTGCTGGCAGTGGCTCCTGGAGAGCCAAGGGGAGGAGAAGGCCTGAGTGCTGGCAGTGGCTCCTCAGGGTGCTGAGAGCTTTGCTGCTGGCCCAGCACAGAGCAGATGAGATGCCTCCTCCCAGGTTACCAGCTGAAGTCACTCAGAGCCTCAAGCACACCTTTCCAGGAGGATATCAACACTGTCTATCACCTGGCACCTCATTGCATCTGCCCACCTCTTGCAAAAGGCAGAGAGGGAAGGAAGCTGCTCCAGCCTCACCGAGCAGCATAAGGGCAGTGCTTTGCAGGAGCCTCTGGCACCATTCTGTGAAGGGGCAAATATCTTCTCTGAAACACGCACCAATATTCTCCCTCTCTTTCCTCCACCCTTGCCACAGCCCTCGGGAAATCTCCCTCCTCCCACTGCTCACAGTTTCCTTCTGTTGTTCCTCTGCTGCTGAAGGATTCTGTTGCCTGAGCAACGGCAGCCGAGGGGAGCAGGGAGAGGGGCCTGGCCCAGCTCTGTGCTCTGAGCCCGCAGCAGCAGCAGCTCAGCTCAGTGAGCTGGAACCTTTCTATGGGTGCTGGGCATTTTGCAACCACCTTGTATTTTTGTGCAATTATGAATCAAATTGCCTAACATTCAAGGCTGTCAAGCAAGTAGTTGTGCAGATTATCTACACACTCAGATTCATAACGGAACCACATTTATTACCCTTCAATTTTGGCCCTAGTAGAACTCAGATGTACAAATTAACCAGCAATTAATCTCTAGAATCAGAATCTGATCTAAAAAAATTCAAATTATTATGGAGTGTCTCTTTCCCCTCTGCTCTTTCCATTGTGTATTTTGGAATTCAGGAAAGTAACCAGAACAGAAGTGTCTATCAATGACCTTTCCAGTTCTACTTCAATATTTGCAGTGTGCCTTCTTTTCATCTTTGCTGTCTGTCTCTTGGCATTTGAGCAATATCTGGTGAAATGAGAATGTACTCTTGGTGCTATAGCTCTGCAAGAAATAATAATCTCTGCAAGATATCCAGCAGAGATTTCTTTCCTAATATTGTTTTATTGGAAAAAATCCTCTTTTTTTTTCTTTATAGCATTCTTACATGGTTTTGTGTTCCTACAGTTTATGAAACTCCATGGGCTACCTCCCCCTCCCTTGACAGTTTATGATCAAAATGCTTGGAACTGGCTACTTGCTGCTCTGGTGATTCCAGGAGGGAGGGCTGTGCAGGTTTTCCTGCTTTTGAGCAACTCTCACTTGCAACATCAAGCACAGAACAGTCTGTGCTGAAATGTCTTAAATGACACTTCACTCTCTTTTTACTATCATTTAATTTCTACTCATGAAGTAGAGCACAGTTACTGAGATGTTATAGTTGCATCAGGCACTAATGGTGATTTACTGGGAAATGATCTGACCTTTAAAATTTCGTATCAGTGTGTGCTTCATTCAAAATTCATTTACTCCATCCTACCCAAGTGTCTTTGGCAGCTGCATGTTTGCTGATCCTGCCCCCTGCACTGTATTTATAGAACTTTTAAATAAAAAATTTTTAGACTATGCTTATTTTTGCAGAGCATAAAATAGAGAACAACTGGAGTTCAAGCCTGACAGGCCCAACCACAAGAAGCTCAGAAGATAATCCTTCATTTTTTGCTCTGCTTTCCTCAGAGATAACCTGTTTCCATTTCCAGCTCTCCAGCAGAATAGCCAGACTGAGCCTCATCACAGCAAAACACAGCCCAGAATTTATGGCTTACTAAATCCAGGGAGAAGCTTTAATTAATGAAGTCTCCAGTGCTGTGACTAGACAGCAGATTCCACCAATTAATTTGGAATGAAACTAGCAGGACTTCTCAGAGCATCTGGAAATTTCCAAATGATCTGTCACAAGTGTTGCTGTCTCTAGGCTGGGGAGAGCCTGGATCATTGGCCAGAGGTGCCTTTTCCATGGCTCTAACAAAGCCATTCAAAATGCAGCTTTGAGAGCAGAAAAAGTCACGGAGTTCAGGGAAGGAGAAGGACTAAGGCCAAACATCCTTGGTGTGACTCATGGATTTCAGTGGGATTACAGAGGGATGGAAATAGAGCACATTTACCCTATTAGGTCACCATGCTAATATCATTAATCTTCTCTCAGGGAAAGATTGCTCCTCCCATCCTGAGGTTTTGAGTATAAGGAGAATTTGCCCATGGGGGTACAAGGAAGGTAGAAGAAAAAAGTGAAATAATGGTACAATAATGTTGAAGAAACAACATAAAAAATTTGAATATCCTGATTTCCCTTAAACGCTCCCAATGAACATCACTTATAGATCTTATCAACAGAAACCCTCATCAATACATTTATCATTTAACTGTTTGTCAACACAAATTCTTTTACACAGACAACCATCTACCTATTATTTTCATTTGGTAAAAGCTGTAACACAAAATTTTATTTGGCTTTGGATAACTTCAGGAAACCTAACTCTCACACCACATAAGAGATTTGTGATTAAAGCATGCAAAAACTTAGTTATGCCCATCTCCACTCCATAAAACTTGTCAGAGTAATATTAAAACAAAAATATCACTTCCTCAAGCTGTAATGAAATTTCTTAGTGAGGGGGTAGAGCAAAATCATCTTTGATGTGGTAAGGGCACTCAGCTGGATCTTGGATGGGCTTTGTACTTTTTACAGTGACTAATGAATCAAAGATAAGATGAATAATGAATTAATTTTAAATCAGAAGATTTTTCATGAAATTAATTTCTTTTTTTATGTTTAACTTTGGGTGTTTGAATATTGCTAAAATACTACTTGGCTTTTATGGACAGTCTAGGTAAAAGTGTGTTGATCTCTTACTAGAGAATTTTTTAGAGAGTTTCTTTATTTTTCAAGATGAAGTGAATGAAAATTCTTGAGGTTACTGGATAAAGCATGCATCTAAACTGGTTTCTCAATAAAAAAACCTCAAATACATTACACTAAGTTGAGCTGCATTCTTAAGGGTTAGATACCTAAGGACACATCACTCTACATGTTGAAAAGTGAACTTCCATATCTTTTTCTACTCTTCATCCACACAACACTTCCAATACCTGTACACCTGCAATTCTTCTTTTACCACAGTTGTCCTGTGAATCCTAACTCGGCAGATGTACCCATATAATAAATATGCTTTCAAAGAGTGCCAAAACGCATTAAAACTGGAACACCCCAGCATGTAGCTTAATTACTGAGATAAATGTTATTTGGGAACATGTAGCACAGTTCCAACAGCAAATGACATTCAGGATTCTTCCTGTTGATACTGGCTGTGGGCTGAGAGCTAAAGAGGCTCTGCCAACAGGCACACAGGGAATCTGCAGTTGGGAATCTTCCCTTCCTTAAGGCTCAATGAGCCATTTCTTCAGGATCAGCCAAGCTCTCATACTGGCTCTGAGAGTTTAATGTGGTCCACATCCAGACAATTCCCACAGCAGCCCAAGGAGCAGGTGGATGCACGTGGCCAAAGCCTGCATTTGTTCTAGGCAGGTGTTGCTTGTTTGGACAGGATTTGTTAGATTATCTCGATAATCTAATTTGTGCTATGACTCTAGCAATGAGCTAGCAGGGAACAGACAAAACCACCAAGCACTGGGACATGCCTGCACTGCATCCCCTTTGTCCAGCTCCCTATGAGCAGCTCACTCTCACTGACTCCAAACCCCTGTGCACACTTCAGCAAGCACACACCTGATGTGCTGAAGCTGGCAACAGATGCATGAACATTTCCATACCACCCCAGAGCTTCCTTCTCCACGGGGAATACACTCCAGTTCAAACACAAACACTCTCACACAGAGGTATTACATGGACAAAGAACTGGTACGTGAGGGTGGAAGCGTTCTCAGCATTGTTTGTGATGCTCAGTGCTTCCTACACTGAGGATTCTTCGCTTGGCTGCTGTCAGCGCTCCCTCTGTTGATGTGCAGAGGAACTGAATGTCCTGATTTCCCTTAAAACATCCTAATGAATATCTCTTACAGACTCTTCCCAATATAAACCCTCAGCAGTACATTTATCATTTATCTGTTTGTCAACACAAACTCTTCACTTGCCTGCTGTCAGCGGTCCCTCTGTTGATGTGCACAGGAACTACCAGCAATCATGTTCCATCAGCCTGGCATCTTTCCCAGGTATTCCATCCTCAGATAACTCTTCATGTTTATTTTCTCCACAAGAAACCCCTGTCTTAGCCCAGCCTTACAAAGCACCAGTGGTATCATTTAGAACAACAATGCATCCAAGAAAAAGCAAACCCACATTTAAACATCCTGAATTTGCCCTAAAAAGTTTTTTACTGTTCATATTAAACATACTGCAGGACTCACCGATTTCAACGTGGATTAGAGATCCAAAGACTGAGCTGAAAAAAATAAAGGTGATGAAATTAATGACACCTAAGAGAAATAGCATGTACATTAATTTCAAAGGTTTGAAGGCCAAAATGGCTGCTTGCACTCAAGATCATTTGTGAAACCCACAGCAGCAAGAGAATGACGGAGGAGCTGCAGGCACAGAACTCAAGGGCAGTTCACTGGAGCAAGACACAAAAAGCACATTAGATGCAAAAAGCTGTGTGTGGATGCAGAAACCCTGATCTTCAGGAGTTTTGTGTTTAAATCCAAGCCCTTCTCTTGGCCAAGAGCAGGCAGATATGCGTGAGCTGTCTGCAGAGTGCTTTCCTGGCACTTGCTGCCCGTGTGATTTGCTGCAGCTGCCTGCCCTTGGCTTGGGCTCCTGCTGCCTGGAGAGCTTCTGCCCTGGCTCTGGCAGGGCAAGAAAAAGCCTCTCTGAAGAATTCCAGACCTTGGAAGCAAGCAGGGCTCTGTTTATTTTTGTGTGTCCTGAGTACTAAGTGCTGAGGTTGCAGCTCATGGAGGCTCCACTAAAAGCCAAGTGCCTGCAGAGTTCTCTCCGTGGAAAGCTGCCCAAAGGAGCACTGAATCCAAAGGCATCTGGAGGCTGGAATGGGAGCCAAGTGAAAATTTCAAGTGTCAAAGTTTGTTATCAAAATTTTGTTGTGTTTTCTTTTCTTTCTTTTGTTTCATCCTTTTTGTGTGGGGCTGAGGTAAGAACCAGCCCTAAAAATGAAAAAGGACACATTTGACCTTTGACAGGTAAATCTCAGGAGGCTGGAGGCCCTCAGAATATTCTGCTTTTCCGGTGAAATGACAGCAAATATAGCATCTGTGATTTGGGAAGAACTAATCTAATTAATCAATGGCCAGGAAGGGGAGAGAGCTATTTTTGAGTAGCAGCTACTCAGCAGGCTGTAGATGAGTTAATGAACTAATTTGTGTGTTTGATACCCAGGGATTACATATATATTTTCTAAAACTGAGGATGTATTTTTAAGAACTGAAAAAATCCCCTCAGGGAGATGATGATTTTTTTACTAAACACCTTTCTCAGCATCAAAATTAAATTCAGGTTTTCACATTAGCAGGGCTTTACACAACCATCAGCAGCTGCCATACGAAAATAAAACAAGAGAAGAAACATTTTAAAATATCAATGAAGCAGGTCCCATTCTGCTTTATTCCTATATTGGACTCAGGCATAGAACCACCTAACAAGTAATTTCTAAATCGCGACTCAGGGCTCCTTTATTCCCAATTTAGAGTCACGCGGCTGAACAACCCC
>PYHW01009533.1:3137001-3186030 GCA_013186435.1 Turdus rufiventris | reverse complement strand
TCGTTCATTTATGCCGCTCCTCCTCCCCTCACGGCGGTCCCACCTCATGCGTCATGACGGCTCCTCCTCGTTCATTTACGCCGCTCCTCCTCCCCTCACGGCGGTCCCGCCTCACGCGTCATGGCGGCTCCTCCTCCCCTCACGGCCACCGCGATGCACTGTGGGAGCGGCAGTTCCCGCCCAGTCCCGTGGCGGGACTACACCTCCCAGCAGGCGCGGCCGCAGCCGCAGCTGCGGGGCATGCCGGGAGCTGTAGTCCCGGCGCGCCGCGCGCCCTCCCCCTGCAGCGCGCACGGAAACCCCGTGCGGGCAGGCGCGGCGCTCTCTCGGGCCGCCGCCGCCATTCCGCGAGCAGCGCCGGCAGCCCGCGCTCCGGCCCCGCCGCTCCGCGCCGCTCCGCGCCGCCCCTGCCGGCCTCGCCATGCAGATCTTCGTGAAGACCCTCACGGGGAAAACCATCACCCTCGAGGTGAGGCACCGCCCGTGCGTGCCGGTGCGCCGGGACGCGGGGATGCGCCCGGAGGGAGAGCCCGGGCTGTGTGGGGAATCGCGGCCCTGCCCTGCCCGGGCCGGGCCGGGCCGAGCACGCCGTGGGGGCCGCAATGGCCGAGGCGGCACCGGGCGGGTGCCGGGAGCAGCACGTGGCTTTTCGGCCTTCCTGGGCTAAAAAAAAATGTGCAGTGCGTTTTGATTCTGTTGTTCTGTTTTATAATAGGTTGAGCCTTCTGATACTATAGAAAATGTAAAAGCGAAGATCCAGGATAAGGAGGGTAAGCTCTAAAGTACTTATTTGACTATTATATATTAATATCCATCAGTATACGTTGTATGTATTATTCTTATGGTGTATATATTGGTCTGTCCTCCACTCTTGTGGATTGATGCGTGTAATTTCCTGCAGCAATCTTGATTTTATTGCGGCCTGCCGTAGCTCACGTCCCTCATTTTTTCCTGCTTTGTGCCACCATTAGGCATCCCTCCGGATCAGCAGCGGCTGATCTTTGCTGGGAAGCAGCTGGAGGATGGACGCACGCTGTCCGACTACAACATTCAAAAAGTGAGTAGGAAAGGCAGGACACAGCAGTGCAGTGCCCAGGAACTGGCGTGGGCAATGCTGACTGACCTTTGATTCTGAGACTTTTTAATAAATTCATCCAAATCAAGAGATTGGAGTAGTGTTGATGCTGGGAGCTTGGGATGCCACCTTAACAGCAGATAATCCTTTTAGAGCTTTCCTAAGCGCCTGGCCCTTGAGATGTGCTTTCTCTATGCTGCACTTGCCTTGTGAAAGCATTCTGAGTCTCATTTCCTGTGCTTTACAAACAGGAGTCAACCCTTCATTTGGTGCTGAGACTTCGTGGTGGTGCTAAGAAAAGGAAGAAGAAGTCTTACACCACTCCCAAGAAGAACAAGCACAAGAGAAAGAAGGTTAAGCTTGCAGTGCTCAAGTACTACAAGGTAGGCAGAACTAACTCAGGGAGAAACCTGATAGAAACTCAGCTCTCCCCAAGGAGGATGTGGAGGATCTGGTCTGCACAGATTTTGGTACATTTAATGCTTAAACTCTTCTAAAAGATACACAATCTGTTGAAGTGGGACACATATCTCGAGAAGTTTGATGCAGCTGCTGTCACAAAAGCCATGATGCTAATGGAAAAATGCTCAGAATGATTGTTGTTGCTAAAAGGTGCCTGTTTGTCCTTCCCAGGTGGATGAGAACGGCAAGATCAGCCGCCTGCGCCGCGAGTGCCCCTCGGAGGAGTGTGGGGCTGGAGTCTTCATGGCCAGCCACTTCGACAGACACTACTGTGGCAAGTGCTGTCTGACATACTGCTTCAATAAGCCAGAAGACAAGTAAATGTACCAGACAATAAAAATATGACCTTCTGTACGGCTGAAGGATTTATTTCTTTGCTTCCTCTCTGCACCTTTGTGTGCTGCCTGCCAGCTGGGGTGAAATACCTGGTGTAAAACTGAAGCAGCAGTTTGATTTTATTAAAGAGTACTGGGTACCAGTTTTAAAAGGAAAAAAAAAAAACCCAACACCTAAACTAACCTAAGAAGTGGTGTCTCTACCATGAGACAGTTCTGTCTAGAAAAACAGGAAATCCAGAGATTTAGAGTCACTTTTGCAAGTGGGTATGGGAGAGCTGGTGACAAAATGCAGCCACCACACTGAAACTGCACAGCAGCACTGGGAGGGGAAGGAGGGGATGGCTCAGCTGCTTTGGAGCCAAAAGATTGGCATCAGGAATATTTTACCCTGGTGCTTTATCCCATGTTCTAGTGAGGGCAGCTGGTTGCTTGCTGTGATAGAAAAGCAGAACATTTCTGATAGAAAGTGTATCTGAAGTGCTCTGATGTAAAGAAAAGCTCCTGTGCATCTCTGACACTTCATTTAATGTTAAGAGTTAAAGGCCAGCCAGGAACATAAGAGAAGTCCTTTAGTGTTGATGTGTTAAAATGTCTTTAAAATCCTGGGTCCCAGGAAGTTGTCTGTTGAACTTCTTTTTCTTCATAACAGATAATTTCATCTCCAATACTGAACTCCAGATTTTTGTCCAAACTCAACCCACAATCCATTCCTGTTTTTATGACCTGGACATCATCTTTATGGTGCTTCAGTGATGATAAACACCCTACAAAAAGAAAATGCATGAAAGAGAGGCCACCATGAGCAAAGCATTGGTTTGGTTTGCCCTTCCTGCAGGATTAGTGTTTCACTTTGTGGCTCCACGAGGAAAGCAGGAAAATGTAGGGACTGGGGGTGCCTGTGGTAAATTGAGATCAGACAGCAGCTCCTTTTGGCAGGTAGATCCTGTGATGCTCCTACAGCGAGAGTGGTTGGAAAAAGGTCTGGGAACAATACACTGGTGTTTGGTGGCTTTCCTCTCCCTCCTCGACAGAATTCAGGATTTCTCTAGGATCCTTTGCACTGACTTCCCAGGAAACCAGCAATATCTAAAACTACTACACACAAACCCACGTTTTGTGGCAATTCCACTCACCTTTCCAAATAACATCCCTGTTACGGATTAGCTTAAACTTCATTTTTCTGTCCAGCAGCCCCTTGTGAACCCTGCATCCAGCCACTGGAATTCTGTTTTTTCCTACTGTGACAGAGAAGGTGTCCAGAACAGAAGCTTCCCCTAAAACAAAAAGTAAAGTCTCCATGAATAACAAACTAGCAGGAGGTAGAAGCAGGCTGCATTTTTCTACTTGCTATGCATTAAGATAAAAAAGTGCTTACAGGAGAGTATAGAATTTGTCACATTTTGAGGCAAAAATGTATTAATGAAAACTCACCTACTGTAGTCTCCACCACAGTTGGGGGCATCCTGCTGTTCAGCTCATCCTTTAAGTCTTCTATAAGTTTATAGATAATGTTGTGAAGTTTAATTTTTATTCCCTTTTTATCAGCCAGCTTTTTGATGCTTTCATTTGCCTTCACGCTGAACCCAAATATTACACCTGATAAATGAAACAACTGTCAAGTGATGACTACAAGGGATGAGTCTTTGAGCAGTTAAAGTGAAATTCTGCAGCATAGGATACAAAAATTTACTTTATTGATGCTAATTATTATTGAGAAAATAAAACTTGACTGAGGCCTACCCAACCCACTTCAATAAATCAGTAATTTCAAAATGATTTTTACACACACATACCATTAAATGCTTCAGCAAGGGTGATGTCATTTTCACTGATATCTCCCATTCCAAAGTAGACAATCTCCAGTTTGCATTCATCCTCGCAATCATAGCTGTCCAGAATGTTCAGAATAGCTTCAACAGATCCATCCACATCACCTGCAGGGATAAATGGAAGTACTGCTGGCTTTGTGAAAGTCAAAGACACAGAAACACAACGAATGTCAAATACAACCAATGTCAACTCCACATTGTGCAACAGAAAAGTCTTCTGACATCTGTCACTCAGTGTATTTTGAGTAATATGTTAAAACCCATCCAAAAAGTCTGTTCATTCCAAAAATAAACTGGATAAATATAGAAGGGCCAGAGGTTCTACATCTGCTGTCACTGTCAGGTTAAGTTTCCAGGTTTTCAACTACAGTCATTGCTGGAGTATCTCTAAATGAGGTTAAAAACCAAGTTCCTCCTACCCCACTTCATTACATAATTGTTATTCTCCTCTATTTTGCTGATGCAAAATGCTTATAGCTTGGTTGGGGTTTTTTAACATATACAGGGCTGTATCTATGTGTGTATATATATATTTATAGGGGTTTATATGTATGGGTTTTAGTCAGGAGCTCCTGGGGAAGTTTTCCTGCTGCTCTGGGCCTGCTGGCAGTGCATCCTCCTGACCCCTGCATGTTTCAGACTGAGTATTTGAGAAGCACAGAACCAAAGGAGCAGCACACAGACAGGGACAGCACCTTTGATTATGAGTGAGAGGGTGTTTTCATCCATCTCTGTTCTCTCCTTAGGCCTTGAGAACATCACATGCTTGTTGGCCCTGTACAGTGCTGCCTTCCTCTGTCTCCAGGTCAGGTGGGCCAGCTTCTGCTGCTGCTTCTCATATTCCAACCTGTGCTCCTTTTGCTTTGCTTCAATAACTTCCACATCCTTCTTCATCCTCTCCTGTTGTTCAACGTAGGTCCTCCAGGCCACAACTTCCTGTGCCCTTTGCTGGGCAGGAAGACACAAACATTTCCTTTAAAGCACTGCATCAGATCACTCTGCAATTTCATCCTCTTGCACCTTCTCTACTGGCTCAATCATTTTCCTTCACTTTTAACTCTAGGTTTTGCTGCACAGATGGCAGAGAATGAGACAAGAGCTTTTCCTCCCTGAGCTACCACATGACTCAAGGCCTATTTTTATAGTATCTCTGCACTGCAGAAGAGAATTACAGCTCATTCTTTCAAGTGGTGTTTTTCCAGCTCTCACAACACCTAACTCAAGCTGCATTTCATTCATTTTCTTTTTGTCAGACAAGAGTTATGTCTTTCTCAACTTAAAACACTGATCTCCTCAAGCTCTGGATTGTTCCAGTGGAGATGAGGGCAGTCCAGCAGGGGAAAGGTGGAAAAGAAAGAGGCAAAATGCAAACCCTCATTCCTCTTCCAGAGCACCTAGCTCAGGTCCCTTAATCTCCAATCTTTCATGGGATTACCCAGGTGATTAAAAGCTCTCACTTATTCTGTTACTCAGCTCCTTCCCATCCTTGCAGCTGAAGAGCTCTTTCTGTACCTCAGACTCTACTTCAAGGATTTCATCTCCTGCTGAAGGGGATTCCTTCCAGCCCATGATTTCCACGGGGATGCCTGGGGAGGCTGCATCCACGGCTTTGCCGTTCTCATCGAACAGGAAACGCACTTTGGCCCAGGTCTTCCCTGCAACCAGAACACAGCCTTTCCTCAGAGTTCCTCTCTGGATGATGGCTGTGGTGAGTGAACTAGTGAAGAGCAGAGGAGAAAAGTAACAGACAAAATTCAAGTGATGTTTCTCCCTGTCTTCATGGCCTGTGTAGGCACAACATGACCAGAATGGATTTGTGATGCATCACAGGCACAATATTCCTGTGATGATTTATTAGAGCACTCACCAAATTTTCAGTGAGTTAAAAAGCCCCAAAATCTGTACTGTACTCTTCATTTCTGCAGATCAATCCAAAATCTGACATTTGTGAACTCAGCAACAGGACGATTTTACACCATAAGTGGATCCCCACCAAAAAAAAAATCCAACCCCAAACAACAAATCCCAACAACTTCGCTCATTTCTAAGAGGGCAGAACACACAGAACCTGCAAATGGACTAAGATACTTAAGGGTAGAATGTCATGTCACACAAAACTTCAAGAATCTTCTATGTATTGACTGTTAACTTCATCATTCCTACTTTTTAAATGATGTTTTTAAAAAACATATCAGTTCTACCATTTTAAACTATTTCCTGTCACAGGATTTTCACTTCAGGGATATGATGAATTTTGCCCAGTTTATAACCTCTTGTGCTGCAGAGTGGTATTTCAAGGCTGTAGCTAGAAACACTGCAAAGGAAGTGTTCCAGCTTTATTTACTGAGTGAAATAATTTACTTTATTTTACAAGTCCCCTGCCCAGTGTGTCTGTGCTGTCACAAAGTGCTTCACCGAGGGCAGAGGTGGCCCCTGACTCACCCTTTCCCTCTGTCTTTCCGAGACTCAATGATTGTCCCCTCCACCAGCCCTGTGGCGTCTGCCTTCAGTTCCAACATCTCTGCCAGAGCAACAGTTGCCTCTGCCAAAACCATCAGGTTTTCCCCCTGCATAAAACCACACAAAAACACAGAGAGTAAAGGAAGTGCCTGAGCAAAGAGAGATCAGAAGTTCAGCCCTTAGTGCCAAATTCCCCCACTGAAATGTGATGACATTTAACACTTCAGGACATCAGACACAAAACTGTTGGACCCAATTAAGAGTAGAAAAATGAGATATTGCTTGCTGGAAGTCTGAGCCACAAAATACATTTCAGTGTGTTTCAAATAATTCTGGCAAGTGACAGTAGCACTGAGCTCATGACAAGATACCAAAAACCAGGAAAGGCAGCATTTTATTTTCCAGCTGCCAAATAAAAATGCCTTTTTCTGCACATATTAGACACCCATGAGCACCATCATTTGATTTTCTACCACAAACTTACCTTGAGTGCAGAAATATTTACAGCCTGAACATCACCTCCAAACTCTTCACACACCACGTCGTGAGCCAGCAACTCCTTCTTTACTCTTTCAGGATCAGCTTCAGGTTTGTCACATTTATTAATGGCCAGGATAAGAGGAACTAAAGAGAGAACATACAAACTCAGCACCAACCTAACCAAAACCTGCTGCCAGAAGAGGTTAGAGCAAGTTATGGCCACTCAGAATTGATCATCTCACTTGGTGCCTCTTCCCTGAGCAGCCATCAAAATCTGAGCTACCAGGAGGAAACTGGAGGAGTTACCCATGTAGAGAAGGTAAAAAACCCCAAACAGTGAACCCCTGTCTTGCTAAATACTGGTGTTTTAGGATTTTTTTGTATTACTGTAACATCCAGTACATTTTTCAAATATGGCAGGGTATGATGTATGGGACTAGGACAGTTCTGCGGATTCCAGTCCAAGGAGGATTTTTTGGGAGGTAAAAGCAAGGTTCCCCAGTTCCCTCACGCTGTACCTCCTGCATTTTTGGCGTGCTGGATGGACTCTATGGTTTGCTGCATCACTCCATCCTCTGCTGCCACCACCAGGATGACAATGTCGGTGACATTGGTGCCCCTTGCCCGCATGGCCGAAAAGGCTGCGTGCCCAGGAGTGTCAAGGAAGGTAATCTTCTCCCCAGAAGGCATGTGCACTGTGAACAAATGGCACAGCTTCTCATCAGCATCTCACCCAGCTTTATCTCGTGGGTTGTAGATCAAGCATAACTCCTTTGAGAGCATTTTAACAAAAATGACATGTTTAAGGCAGTCAGGTAATGCTTGGCATGAAGGTGCTGTTAAATCCTCAGGAACAAGAAAGTGTCCTGGGATTTTCCATAACCCAGAACAGTCTAATATCAGCTTGTGCAGACAATTCATTTCAAAGTTCTTTCATAACCCAGAATAGTCTAATGTCAGCTTGTGCACACAATTCATTTCAAAATTCTAAGCACATAGTTATGACAATGTACATAAAATAAGGTATCACCAACAGATGTTTTATGTTATGGTTTCCTTTCTCACCATTTATGTGGCAACTATTTTTCCCCAAGGCAGGCTGCTGTGTGAGATGGAGGACAAGGATGCACAAGGACTTGGATCGTACCAATGAAAGCCCCAATGTGCTGGGTGATGCCTCCTGCTTCCATGGACGCCACCTGGCTTTTCCGCAGGCTGTCCAGCAAAGTCGTTTTCCCGTGATCCACGTGTCCCAGGATGGTGACAACTGGGGGCCGTGGGGTCAGGACTGCTGGGTCTGCAGGAGGTCTGTAATTGCAGCAAAAATAGGGGTGTAAATGCAAAAAAAAAAAAAAAATTTCACTGGGCCATGCCCACCACAGCACTTGATGGTGCCCAGTCAAGGCTGCCTCCTCCCCAAACACCTGCAGAAAGAAGAAGAATAAAAAGAGCCAAAAAGAAGAGTTCACAACTTGCCTCTTCACAGCATCTGTGTTCTTTCTTTCCTTTTCCTCTTTCAGTTTTGCTGATTTATACTTCATCCCTGACTTCTGAACAATCATCTTGATGTGGTCTTCATTTAAGATGGAATCTGGCTCTACTGAATTGAGGTTAATGTCTGTGTACAGCAGTGCTTCATAAATATGATCTGTAGCAAACATAAATATATTTAACAATTACATCCCCAAAAATATGTGGGACAAAAAAATCCAACTCACTTCAGGACTTTTTCATTATTTTCTCTGTGCTAATAGGTATTATTCACCAAGCAGTACTCCTTTAGTTAAATTTATCTAGAAGTTGCCATTAATCCACGTACTTGCAGAGAAGAACTTTTTGTAGATTTAATGAACATTACTACTCTGTTAGCTGCTACAATCTTATTTTTCTATTCAGATATTCATGGTTTACTTTTCCACTAACCCCAATAGAAAAAACAACTGAAACTCATCTAAAGCAAACAGCAAAGAAGTGATGGCCACTGAAGCCATCTCTGCCTTTCCCTCTGGTGGAAGGGATGTGGCAGAGGTTGCTGTTTCAGTCCCCAGAGCAGGCTGTGTCTCACCTATGTCTTTGCCCATAGCTTGTGCCAGCTCCTCCACAGTCATCTTCTGCCTTATCTCCACTTCACCTCTGGTCAGGGGAACCTTCTTTTTCTTCTTTTTTGTCTCCTAGATGGAATTGGACACATACACAGGAATACAAACTAAGAAATAACTGAAATATTAAAATGGTCCCAAGCGATATGAGGTAAACACATCCTCTTTACTAAAATTAATGAATGAGTTAACACATCATGATGGACATTTCAAATGTACAGCACACTATCCTTAATCTTTCTGCATTTTTCATTTTTCAGAACAAGGACAAAAATCAGTAAAGCCATTTCCATTTTTATTTACAATAATTTCCTCCAGTGTCAGCAAAAATTCATTATGCTGTTGGTCAAAGTCAGCATTTGAGAGGGAATGGCAAAAAAATTTTGTCTTGCAGATTTGTAACAACTTCTCTATACTCATGAATAAAGCACTTTTTTTTTTTTAATTAAAATGTTGAGACAGCTCATTTCCACACAAACCCAAGGATTTCTGGACGTCCTTAATTACCTCCTTTGTGGCTAGATGTCTGCACTGTGATGAGGCAGCACCGATTAATCTGTGTTTTGGCCAGAGCTGTGGCTGCAGCAGGAAGGACCCCACGGGATGTGCAGACAACTGCACAGGCTTCCATTGTGCTCCACAAACTTTCCTGGAGGACAGGGCACGCAGCTGCAGGCAGGCACCACGGAGCTGCACCAGGTTTTCAAACCTCAGCAGCAAGCCTGGGTTCATTTCCCCACTGAAAGCACAAAGCACGCACTGAGAACAGCCTCGAGGCTAAAAGGCACAAATGTTATGTTACCAAACCGGCTTTTTAACACTGAAAAGATGAAACTATTTAGGAACTGCTCCAGTTTTCCCATTTCCTTCTGCGTTTCACCTTTCTCCACTACCCCACTGCAGACACACAGATCATTCATCTTCCTCCACTGACCTCTGATATAAACTACTGATTCCCCCATTGCAGGTTCTTTGACATGTACAAAAACCCCACACTTGCATTTCTCAGGCTACACTGACAGAATTACCCAATGCCAGCGCTGTCGTGTGGTCGGAGACCTTCAGGCTAAGCCCTGGCTCAGCAGTCAAGCTTATCCCACATTTTGTTTTAACCATCTTAACTTCGGTTTGAGTCGTTCTGGCAATTATCCTGTACAAGTCTCCTCCCTGAGCTTCTCCTTTTGCTCAGAGCTGCCTATTTCTATTGGCTGCCACAACCCTGGAAGTGTCCAAGGTTCCCTGGGATGGTGGGACAGTCCCAGCCCAGGGCCCGGGGTGGTCTTTTAGGTCCCTTCCAACCCATTCTGTGCTCGTGTCCTGCTCAGGGATGGGATCTCTGTCCCTCCCATTCCCCTCTCACAGGTGTGTCCCTGTGTCACCCTCCTTGCAGCTCCAAAGGCAGGGAATGCTGCGGGCCCTTTAAATCCTCCCTCAGGCCGGATCCCTGCAGGAAGTGAGCGCAGTTCCAACTAACCAACCAAACCCAGCCATTTCGGTGGGGTTTTTAACCCTGCAGAGACCCTAAAGGGGCTGATCGGGACTGCCACAAGGCGCTGCACACACACACAAACACCACAAGGTCAAGGCTACACCGGCCCAGCACACAGAGGTGAAACCCTTCCCGGCTCCCAGGGCGGAGCGACAACATTCCCGCTGCTGCCGCTCTCCATCGTTCTGGATAATTAATACCTGTCAGCTGCAGCCCGCCCTCCCCGCGGGGACAGCGCCTTCCTCCGAGCCCCCGGGTCCCGGCCTTGACAGCCCGAGGAATGGAGGAAGGAATAAGGGAGGAAAAGAGGGAAGAAAAGGAGGGAAGCGAAGGGAAAATCCCCCACGTCCTCTCCGCGCCTCACGCCGGGCGAGCCGCTCTCTGCGCACGCGCCGCGAGCGGGAGGAGGCGCGAGGGCACCGCGCAGGCGCAGCTGCGACCTCGGGCTGCCCGGGAGGGGGCGGGGCCTCGCCTCACGGGAGGCGGGAAAAGCCCTCAGGGGCGGGGGGACATGGATCCCCTCAGGGGGCGGGAATTGCCTTCAGGAGAGATGGGACATGGAGCCCCTCAGGGGGCGGGAATTGCCTTCAGGAGAGATGGGACATGGAGCCCCTCAGGGGGCGGGAATTGCCTTCAGGAGAGATGGGACATGGAGCCCCTCAGGGGGCGGGAAGTGCCCTCAGAGAAGGAGGACATGGAGCCCCTCAGAGGGGCGGGAATTGCCTTCAAAGAAGGGGGACATGGATCCTCTCAGGGGGCGGGAATTGCCCTCAGAGAAGGGGGACGTGGATCGCCTCATGGAGGCGGGAATTGCCCTCAGGGGAGATGAGACACGGAGCCCGTCATTGTTCAGAGATTTTCGAAGTTTATGCCCATTCTAGTGTTTTGAAACTTTATTTTTTACAACATCTATTTATTTACCTACACATTTACATTTGTTTTACTCCTTCCCGCCAGGAGACAGCGGCTCCTTCTTTGCAAAGCCCTCCCACCCACATCCAATCTAAAGGGCTGGCACAGGGACATTGTGAGGGCAACACATCCTGGGACTGACCTGAAAAACATTTTATTAGAAAGACAGACTTAGAAAGATGCAAAACAGACATCAGAGTTTACTGCAAATCTGCTTTTTGAGTTCATCTTCCGCTGGATGCTGCCTGGAAATCTTCCCTGTGCTGCTGCAAGGCTCTGGGAATTGGCGTGGGATCATATTTTATCCACATGTCTCTTAACCACAGTCATGCTGGTTCAATTCAAAGCTTATTACAGATCGCCCGTTTTTCTCAAGGGCAAACTGAAAACAAATAATTTCTGATGTCGCCGGTCAGTGCGATGGTTGTAGAAATATTTTCCAGCTGCGTGGCCATTAACGTTTGGCTTAGCCGCAATTGCTGATTACTATTGGTTGCCTTTACAAAAACGTAAATGACGCGGGTTTTGTTTTTGGGGTGTATGGTGCATTTTGATCTTTCCGGCTTTGAAAAGCCGCTTCTCGGCAGCGGGGCGGGCCCGCGGCAGGGGCGGAGCGGGAAGGAAAGGAAGGAAGGGAAGGGGAAGGGAAGCGATGGCGGCGGAGCTGCGGGAGGCGCTGGAGCGGCGCCTGCGGGACCTGGGCATCGCCACTGTCACCGCCGAGCACCCCCAGGTACGGCACAACCCGGGATCCCGGAGCAAAGCCCTGCCGTGCCGGCTTTCGGCACAAGTACCGATGCGGAGCTTCTGGATCCAGCCCCTTTCCCCCCGTGGTCTGAGGAGATCCGAGATGCTTTCCAAGCTTTTCCTGGCTCCCAGTTACACGCCACGTCATTCCAAGTGTGTGGAGCTCCCAGCTCCCGTTTAAAACACGCACGAGCCAGAAAAGATTCTGAAAAGTGTGCCGGAGCAGTTCGTCACATTTTTTATTCGTGTTCTGTTAAAACCCCTTCGTAAAAGGGTACAGCTTTTAGGCCGAGTAGGACATTCAGTGTTTTCTAAATATTTAACAAAAGGTAGCGCCAGCACAGGGCTGGGAGTCTAATGGGACACGAGTCTGCCACCGCACTGCTGCTGTTTTCCAGGTGTTCACTGTTGAAGAAATGATGCCCCACGTCCAACACATGAAAGGAGGTCACAGTAAAAACCTGTTTCTTAAAGACAAAAAGAAGAAAGGCTTCTGGCTGGTGACGGTCCTGCACAACAGGCAGGTCAATTTAAACGAACTCGGTAAAAAGCTGGGCGTTGGAAGCGGAAACCTGAGGTTCGCTGATGAAAATGCCATGCTGGAAAAGCTGGGAGTGGGGCAGGGCTGTGCCACGCCGCTCGCCCTCTTCTGTGACCAGGGAGATGTGAGGCTGGTGCTGGACGCTGCCCTGCTCGAAGGGGGCCATGAAAAGCTGTATTTTCATCCAATGACAAATTCTGCAACCATGGGATTGAGCCCCGACGACTTCCTGAGGTTTGTGAGATCAACAGGCCACGACCCCATCGTCGTACACTTCGATGAAGACATTAAGTAGAGGAAGTTTCTTTTTCTGTTACTACTCATAGATTCTGCAGAGCAAAACTGGTGGAAAATCTCCTTACAAATAAAACTTGGGGGAAAAAAATGGCTTACTCCTTTTTCAGTTGTTTCAGTTATGAAAGTTTGTATTGTATAATCTGGTGAGAAAAAATACTGCCTTTCAATTATTAGAAATTTAGCAGTGTTCTTAAAAAGACATTCTGCAATCTACCACTAAGTAATTAGTAAGTAGAAAAGGCATTATTTAAATACTATGATAGTCTTTGTCAGTGAATGGATAAAACTAGAATTTCCCAGGCATGGGACTGGCCTTGAAGGTTTAAACTTGACATCACTAGGAAAGAACAAATTCCAAGTTGTAGATCAATATTCCCAGGACAAAGTGACTGTCCCTGCACCCATTCATGCCCAACAACACATTGCTTTTAATTCTTTTTACCTAAAAATACAACTCACCTACACTACAAGAGATGCTTTTGATTGTCATTTTTCAGTCATGGTGTGCTGAAGACAGAAGCAGCAAAACTCCCTCAAGTGCAGTAAACATCCCATGGCAACGAGCACCCCCCGAAACCCAAAGCCAGGGGAGCAGAGAGGGAGGGATGGAATCTGGAGGTGATGGGGGTAAAGGCTTTTGGATGCAGCCCAAGGAAAATGCCAGCACAAACAATGCCACTGGGGCAAGAGCATCAGCACAGGCTGGGATGAACTGAAACCAGAACTACAGGAGCACGAATTAAAAACATGCAGGATTTCTAATCAACAAAATGCAGTTACTGAGGATGAAAAATCATCATCTTCACTAAGGCAAATTCCTTCCCTCACAGCCCTACCATGGTTTCCTTCACCTGGAAGGATGTGGCAGTGCCTTAGTGACAGAACCTCTCACCCCACAGCAGCTCTGACACACACAAACCAACCCCACCTATCCTGGGAGTCGTGTCCAGTGGGAAAGAAATGCTGCAGCTGTAGGAAGCATCACTAGATGCCCAGATAGATGCGATTTTCTAGACTGAAGGAACATCTGGTGTTTAGGAATACTGGGTTCATTAATGAGTTCTGCACTGACAAATGCACCACTAAATTAGCTCCACATTGATACATTAGCATGTGTCTTTTAAAGTAATATTTATCTTACCCTCTCTGCAATTCACTCTCCCTCCTTCTTAAAGTTTTTTCTTTGTGGCACCCCAAAATATTCCACAAAAAGAGTATTAGATTTAACTTGCCAAAGTTTTTAAATGTGACAAATTGTTTGAAGGACGTGCACAATCCTGGAATCTGCACTGCCACAAGTGGGACTAACTTCATTCTCAGAAGGGATCCTGAGACTCATTTCAGTAAAAATAACTACCAGGCTTTAAATACTAAATTTGGCAAATCTAGAATGATTTCTTTTTGTATTTACTTATGAAATCAGTAGTTTGTCTTTTTTTTCTAAATAATAGCATCAAAATAGTGTACAGTTAAAAGCTACCCAGCTCTACACAAATCACACAGAACAAACTACACGTGGTCCAGAAAATTCTGCTACAGTTTTATCAGTTTCCTTCCAGAAGAAATACTCACTGCACACATCACCACAACACCAATACCCTTCCAGCAACATCAGTTTCCAGAAAAAAGTGTGTATAAATATACACACACAAAATAAGAATAAAAATTATTTGGTTTGGCATTTTAATAACATCATTAATAAATGTATACAATGGCAAACATTAAAAAATCAATATGTAAAGGAAATTACAGTTTTAAATAAGAGCTTTTTAAGTTCTGTTTCACACCTTGGTACATTCCTTTAAGGCAGTTTTATTAATATCAAAGCATTATTTACATATACATCATCAGCTACCCCTAAAAAAAAATCACACATGAGCTCCTTTGTTAGGCTGCATCATGTCCTGGACAAAATTCAGAAATAACAACAACAATAACCATAGGTGTTGGGAATGTTGCTAAATCCTCAGAGACTATCAGAGGAGTAAATAAAACACAGACATTGTATGGCATAAGAAGCTCCTTTGTAACCTGGAGCTGGCAGTGCTGGGTTTGGGGTCCCTGGGCGTGCTCCTGTGGACACGGTCCCACAGCTGCCCTGTGCTTCCCTGGCACTGGGATTAGCAGGAACTGTGAAGCTGCTCCCCAGTTAAATTTGCTTTTTTTTATTTCCCCTTAAGGGCACAGACTGGGAAGGTAAAGAAAGGAAGAAGGAAAGGGGAATTGGCAGAGCGCAGAGAGCCACGGGAACTTCTCTGCAAAGCAAAGCAAAGCAAAGCAAAGCAGACAGCTTGGGAAGAGCTGAGCTGCTCAGTGGACAGGGTGGGGATGGCAAGGACACAGCCGGGTGTGCTGAGGGCAGTGCCCAGCAGTGCTGCACGTGCGTGCCAGAGCTGTGACAGTGAGAATGTCCCCAGCACGGGCAGCATTTGGCACTGCAGGTCCCATTTCGGCTCAGTGTGACACATGGCTCTGGCTGGGGGGTTTGAGCTGCAGCAGCCCTCTGTCAGCAGCGGGACAAGCCAGGCACAGCCCCTGCCATGAGCCTGAGCCCTTCAGAGTGCAGAGATTTCCCTCATCTTTATGGCCTTTGAATTGCCTGTCATACCCGCTATGCCCTTAGTACAGATCTTCCAAGCCCATTTTATCACCACAAAAAAATGACAGAAGAAACTCATTTTAAAGAAAACAGAAAATCTCCCCTTCTGGAGCTTATTGTGCATGCCTCTTTTCTCCCCTTTCTGAGGAGATTTCAAGCTTCTGAATCTGTAGAACTGCCTTCAGCAGTGGGGCTCACCTGAGGAAGCTGCAGGGGACATTAACCTGCCTGCTGGACACTGGGAGGTGACACAGGGAACTCAACCCTTTGCATGAGGAAAGGAATGTGCTTACTGGCTTTGATAAAATAGAACCGCTCGTTTTGGGTCTCAGTTCCTGTCCATTTCCTCTGAGCTCGCTGCAAATCCTTCCAGACAAATATATGCAACCACCAAATGTACCAATAACATTTGTTGACTTTAATATAAATCAATAATGAACAAAATGTATCTAGTAAAAGATAACCTTACAGGGAACTGATTGTAAAATGCATATGATATTATTTACATTTCTTTTTGCCATCAAGAAACCTCCTAAGCCACAATCAGCTCATGTCAAAAGACAAACAGTAAAAAAAAAAAAAAAAAAAAGAAATTAGTCAATACACAAACATTGTAAGACAGTCTTATCCTGGAAATGGCATTTGTGGAAAACAGCCTTATATTAAAATAAAAGTTGAAGAAAAACCAGACAGTTTCCTGTCAGAAACATCTGAACATACATATGCAGAATAACTTGGGAATGTGAAAAACACAAAGGACAAACAATGTCTCTACAATACCATTATCCCATGACTCCCACTTCTGTTAGTTACCGAGCTTTTCCATGGATGTAAACAAATTGTTCTCTCGCAGTATGCAACAAAAATCAGCATAAACTTTCTTAAGAGCAATTTCATGCAGATTATGCTAACCAAATAAGGCAGTGAAGTGCCAGTAGCTGTGAGGTTTTTGTATCTGTACATACAGTCCATTTCAACAAAACTCTACAGCATTTCCTTTAGATTTACAGACGTAAATAGAAACTGCTAGTTTGGGGGGTTTTTGGCTAATTATTAGCAGAAGCTTAAGCAAATCAATGGCTAATTTCAAAAACAGAAGATGAAAGAAGTTTTGCTTTGTTTTTTGTTTATTTTTTTTCCCTGGAGTAATTCTTGAGACCTTAAAATCCTTGGTCCTTAGGGAGATGAGAACTGTCCTTTATTCAGTAGATCTTAACAGTGCAATGTGCAATAATTCCTAAGACCATCTACACATCATTTTCGGCAGTAGACTCCAGTAGAGCTCCTTGATTCAAGGAAGGAAGGAAGGTAGGTAGGTAGGTTTTTATTTCTTGCCTGCTCTAGTCACGAAGAATGTAAAAAATTCCCTTAATTTTTTAATTAATGATTCCTACAGTCGCTGTCTTGTTACTTCAGATATAAAGGCTTCACACTGAGATACTGAAGGACACTTTTCTCTCTGTGTGCAGTCGAAAGGCAGAAAGAGAAAAGAGTGTAAGAAAAAGCTTCAGGTGTAGAGGCACAACACACAGAGTTCAGTCACTAACAGCACTAACAGCATGCACCAAAGGGGCTCAGGGAAACGAGAAGAGGACAGAACATCAAAAACAAGCTTTATAAAAAAGGCAGATTCCGTGGGGTACTGAATACTCTGAGTTCAACTATTCTTTCAGATTTACCTAGCCCTGTCTAAAAACTGACTCCAGTATTATTTCTTAATGGGGCTTATTTCAACTTTCTTCTTTGAGAGATTGGAAAAATAAAAATAAATATTTTTACAGGCAGGATGAGCTTCCCTGCCTCTGGAAGAAGCTCTGGAGAGCCACCCTCCTGGCCTAAGAAGTGAGCGCGAGAGAAGCCAGGTAAGCAAGCAGGATTTATATCTGGTTAATGCAATGTGCTCTGGGGCTGAGATGGAATGCTGTTAGTTTGTTGTAAATGAAATTCATCTCATTTACAGGTTGGGCAGGAAACTCACCACTTGGCCCACAGCTCAGGTAGTGGGTAATAGAATTAGGAGCTTTGTTGCTCCCTAGACCTGCTTTTTGAATTTCTGCTTTCTGGGATAGCTTCCACATCTGCAGAGAAAAGCATTTCAGGTTATTCATTGTGTTTACCAGGACATGAAAAAAACCCAAAAAAACCCTCATGCATCAAAACACGTTCTACTCATTAGGAGAGCAAAAGGATACATAAACACTTTCTGGTTGTTTTTAAGAGGAAAGGACAGAGGAGAGGGACAGAAGAAACTCATTGCAAGTGCCTGCTCAGCTACACTCACTGACATTCATCTCAGCATTTACAACAGCCAGGTGTCATTCCTGGTGTGTGTCACCTTTAGCTGCACCAACCCTGCATTTCTGCATGAATGGAAAGCAAAAGGTGCAACCACAGCTGACTGACCTAGCAGAGAACTTCTTTCATTGAAGTCTGACCTGCTGCACACTGACAGAAACGTTCACATTCAGTTCCACAAACCACAAAACTCTCTTTGCATGCAACAGCTTGAACGTGCAAAATGCAGCATCTGAATTCACCAGTCACTGAAAGCAAAGCTTCAAGCAAACCCTGAGCCAGGCAAACCTTAACAGTGAGCAAACGGCTGAGCCTGAACTACAAAACCCTTCTGGGCAGCAGCCACACGTTCAGTGTTTATCAGGGTCATGCAAAGCCCCAGCTCAGCACTGTCCAAGGCAGCAGGATCCAAGGAATGAGCAAGGGCTCCGTGTGTTTCACAGCCTGCCATGCACAGGGCTGAGGAGCAGCAGGGATTGGGAATGGAAAGAATCTCATGGAACCTTCTACTGTTTGAACACAGACAAGATCTCCATGAACTTCTTGGTAAAGACCAAAAAGTGGAGGAAAAAAAAGAGATCTTTCTGTCCAGGACAACATTTTCTTTCTTTCATATGTAACAAATACTGATAAGTCATTATTCAGAGCCATTGAAGAGTTCTTTAATGCTCTTGTCCAACTCAGTGGAGCAAAACAAGTTCTTCTCCTCAGAACTGAAATGCAATTCATTGCAAATTGATAAAGCAGTGCAGAGTGGCTTGAGCTGCACAAGGGTAGTCTCCGAATCCAGCACACTGGAGCACTAGTGCTCCAGGACATTCATGGCTGTTCCAAAGCCCCTGGGGTTTGAGAGGGACAATACTGGGAGTTTTTGTAGGTGTGACTGTCTAAGGACCTGAGCAAGAGGAGGCAACAGCACACCTGAGCAGCCAGAGCTGATCTAGAGCAGCCACACACCTTGTTGTGACCAGTGTCTGTGCAGGGCACAGGGAACACAAGCCAGGCCCTGGCAGCACAGGGGGAGTTTGGATTAAGTGCTCTGAGAGCCAGGATTGTAATTCCTTAAATCACTGCAAAATGCCTTGTGCACACTTTGCTTGGCACTATCACCTCCCGCCTAATCCCAGCACAGCTGCAGAGTCCAGTGCCATGACCCAAGCCCAGAGCATTCTGTGAGAAATTAGGATTATAAATCTCAGATTTCTCATTCTTTTGCTCCTGAGACAGTTCCAGAGGGAACATAGCAATAAGTGACCCAGCACTGAGAGAAGTGAGGAGTTTATCAGCCCAGTGTGCAGACCTGAGCAAGGACTGTGTCATACTCCCAAACACCCATTTTATTCTCACAAACATTCAGTATCCTCCCCTTGCTCCTGAAATGCAGGGCTTCCCATCCCACAGAAAACACATGGGATATCTGCTGCTCTTCCTTGGGGGAGCTATGGATTCACTGCCCCTCCCTAATTAAGCACTAAGGAATGAAAAGTTCAGCCCACACAGTTGGTTCTGTGACTGCCACAAAACTGCTGGCAGAATAAATGCAATTGTACAAAATGGAATGTGACATTTGTTGTTTTCAATATATATTTTCAATTTTAATTCTTTTCCCTCCAGCTATACTGTCATTCACATTTTTGGTAACACATTTTAGCTCCCACAAACTGGCAAAACCAAAGTCCTTCTGCAAAGAAGTGCTCACGTTCAAAGCCTAGCTGAAATCTGATACAATTTTGAACTCTGTTTAAATTTACCATTTCGAAGTTTCAAGCACATGCAGAGACAGTGGCACGCTAAGTAATTACCTTTCAACATTTCTCTTTAGCTGCTCACCTGGAATTTAACTAGTTATTTGCAGAAGAATTCATATCCTCCCATAACCTTGCGAACAACTTTTGTTATTTCTTCTTTTATTTAACTGTGTTAATTTAACATTTTCTGTTATTTTGTTACACCATTTGTTCTCTATTAAATCAGTGGTACTTCCCATTGGCAAGAAAAAATGAATTTCCACCATACTCGAGGCAGTTTTTTTTATTCCTGTACATCACAAGGAGCCTGTTATTTGACCCCTGATAAAAGCAAACACTTCACCACAGTTGCACCCACGACAGGAAAGACAAAGCAGACCAAAGTGAAAAGGTGGAAAAGGTCATTTTTTCATGACAAGTGCTGTGTATCATGTGACTATTTATCACCTCTTTGTAAGGATTATATTTCTGTCTGGGATTATGAATGGTCTGTGTGTTTACTACTCAGCATGGACAGTAATTAAGATTTACTGCGCAAACTAGAGGCACTGAATTACTTGGATTATTGGCACTTGTACCTCATGCATTTATAAAGGGTCAAAACACACTGAGATCTCTCCAAATGTTTCTTTCTATGAAAGAAGAGGGGAAAAAAAAGGTTTTTTTCCCTGCAAGCAGATGATCAGTGATAGCCCTGAGAGCTGGAGCACCTCTGGCAGTGCAGTCCTTGTCCCAGGAACGCTGCTCCCTGCGCCGCTCTGGCCATGCGCTTGCTTCAACATGCAGCAGTAACCACAGGAAAACACCCAAATATTTGCAATGCGTGACAAATAAAAATAAGAGCTTGTATTATAAAGGCATGCAAAAATATACACAGTGCAATTAATGTTTCATGCAGGCTTTGGTGGGGTTACAGTTCCACATTCAAACATGCCACAGTCCGCAGCCGCCGTCCGCAGTGAACAACCACCCCGCGGATAAATTCCTTCATTGGAGGGGAGTTTCCTCTCACATCCAGCGGACATGGAGAACACCTCCATGGCATATATACATATATACTGAACAACACAACTTTCATACACAGCCATACTCATACCACAGGGTCTGGTTATCCTCCGAGACCAGCAGCGGGGACTGTGCCTCGCCGGCGGCAGGGACAGGCTCTGCCCGCGGGTCCCCCGGAGCCTTTGGAGCAGCACAAGGCTGTTCCTGGCCCTTCAGCACCGACCTAAAGGCTGACACGTTAGCCTGATCAGCTGCTTTGGAGGTGGGTCTTGGGGGCAATCCACTGATATTGCTGACTAGCTCGGTGTTGAGGGATAAGAAGGGCTGGGGCGCAGCGAAGGAGCCTGCGCTGCCACCGCCAGAGCCGCTGGCTTTATCCCAGAACACGCGCGCGCTCGGCAAAGTCCTCTCCCGACAACCTGGCCTTTCCATCCTGGAAGGCTTGGGGAGCTCGGAGCTGTCTCCCACATGGCGTGGTGCGAGCGAGGGCGCTGCCTCCCCCCCGGCAGGCACACAGTGAACACAAGGAGAGGACACCCGCAGTGCCGGGTACTCACTGGAGCTGGGCGGAGCACTCCTGTCCTGTGATGGCGCTGCATCCACGGACACGGGCGGCCTACTGTCCTTAGACAAAAAATCATGGATGCTTGTCCTTCGGGTGCTTCCTTCTGCTGTGGAAATGACGCTGCTGGCACGAGGTAAGGTGGCGTAGGGGTTGCAGTCCCTGGATTGTCGCTGGCTCACAGTTGCTTGGATCTTTTCTTTCACGGACCGCGCCTTGCCTGGGGCGCCGGGGGTGAATCTGATGGGAGAGCTGCTGAAGCAGAGATCTTCAGCCTTCCGGAGGCTGGGCCTGACCAGCTGTTCTGGCTTAAGGGATCGTCCATCTGCGAAATCCACTGTGTTTCTGACGCTCAGGGATCTGACGATCCCACAGCCAGCTCCTGGCTGCTTCCGCAGCTTCTCCCTCCCTGCCAGCTCCGCGGACTCGGACAAGCTTCTCATCACCTCGTCTAAAAGGTTCTCTTCGCTCGCAGACTTCATCTGTGAAAACAGCAAACTTAAGTCCCTAAACTGCAATTTTTGTGGACATAAATGAAGAACAATTTTATGAAGATTTGAGGTTTTTTTGAAAAGCAGTATTTAACATTTACGATGCACACTTGAGAGTTCTCTGTGCAGTTTACAAAAAAAGAGTTTAGGTGAATAATTGTCACACTCAGTTGCTTTCAAACTGGTACCAGAGACAATTGGGGAAGAATTAAGCTGAAGGCATTAGGGAAATGCTCTGGCCCCAGCTATGAAAATGGTGTGAAAGGGATTTTGAGATTTGTGAACAGCAGTGGACCTGACTTGATGACTTAGGTGGGGCTTCTCATTCTGTATTGCCAGAAGAATATTGTCTAGTGCTTAAACCCCAAAAATCCTTCTCAGGGATGAGAACCATTTGAAGTATCTAACCAAAAAATGCAGGATGTTCTCCAGATCTGTGTCACCTGTGCCAGACAATCCTGGGCCCTCACTCCTGAGAGGCCCCAGTCACAGTGACTGGCTGGCTTTATCCTAGAGCAGGATATCCTACAGGAGTTTGGGCAGATCTGCTCAAGAAGCAGAGATGCAGAACCTGGAATACCAGCAGACATGAGGTGATTTTGGGCTGACAAACTGTCACTGATTTACAGAAACATTCCCTTCATCTTACTCCTCTCAGATTTCAGTAAGCTCCAAGGTCACTTTTCATCTCCCAAGATTGTTAAGATGAAACTGAAGCAGACAAGAGTCTCCTCAGGGAATGAAATCCAACAGATTCCTTGCTGTTGATGCAGGACAGATTTGACAGCAGCTGCTGCTGGACTGGAAGGAGAACACTGAGCCCACTCTGAGCCTGATGTCCCCCACACACTGCACAGCTCTGTCACTACAGAACTTTCCTACCCAACCCAGGCACCACAGAGCTGCAGAATTTCAGATTTCCTGCTGGTGGAACTGGACAGTGCATCAGGAGACAGTGACAGTGACCCCTCAGTGCAGGTGTGACCACAGCTCTGAGAAATCTGTAAGGAACTCTGCTCACTGTGCCTTGCACTAATTCTGAGCCCAAGATGGAGCCCTGTGGGGTGAAACACTCTTGGACTGACCTCACTGGAGTTCCTCTTGTTGCTTTCCTCCAGGAACTGCTGCAGGGTGACCACTTCACTGCCAGGGGAGCCCGTTTTGGTGTGTTTGCCACAGCTCTCGGGTGTCCTGTGCTGGAGCACAGGGCTGGACCTGGTGTGGCCCTTCAGGTACTGGATGGGGCTGCTGCTGCTGCTGGACCAGGCCTCGTGCTCGTGGAGCAGGCTGAACTCGCCGCTGCTGTGGCTCTGGGGCCTGCTCTGGCTGTTCACTGCACCTGCTTCGGGGGGAAGGCAGTCAGTATTCCCATTAGAAATACACCAAAGAGCTGTCAACCTGCAGAACCCCACTCCAATCCGCAATGCCATCAGATTCAGTTAATATTCATTCTATTTTTAAGACTAAAATAAGTCCGGTTGTTATTTTTTACTCTGTAAAACTGCACTCCCCTGACTTACCTTCTGCAGCTCTTCAAACATGGCATGATTGGTTTTTAAATAAAAACTACCTCTCACTTACAATCTGGGCCTCCACCTATATAATATCATACTCCAAGAGACTAAAGAGACATCTCCACTCCTGTTCAGCAGCACTGAGAGGCACAGGGTAATTAAATGTTAAAGGAAATACAAAGGATTGAGTGGAAAGGATGTATTTTCTCCATCAAGAACTACACAGGAATGCTGCTTCTCCAAAAATTCCTGCTGTTACTCCTAGTTTGTTACAACTGGGACCTGAAGGAAGCACATGGTGTTAGATGCAAAACAAATTCCACAACACCAGCTCATTTTATTTGTCAGTAACTATGAATTGCTTAAAAAATACTGATGGATAATCAAGTATTTCTAGCTTCATGTCACTCCTAAGAAACGGAATTACATTTCAACCAAGATAAATTGTTTATGGTGGAAATGCCTGTATATAGGCACTGGGGCAAGGAGCAATCTAACATACATAAAATAAACTATTAGAATTATTCAGCTAGCATTCATTCCTAAATTTCCAAACAAGCAGACACCATTTCAGAGATGCAAGCCATGAATATTAAATGAAGTCTTGAGCTGGCAGTGCTCTAGTCTAATCTATGCAACAGCCACGAGACATAAAAATATATCAGGGTTCTTAATACATAACATTCAGAGAATACTGATAAATCCAGGGATGTTAATCATCTATTAAAACCAAAAATATAATGGTTTTCCAGCATGAATCGCAAGTGCCATTTTGTGCAGTTGTACAGCACACAGCTCACAGCAGCAGTGCAGTGCAGGAAGATGCTTGGAGAAAAAAAAAAGGAGCAACTTCTCAGCTTAAAAAGCTTTTAAAGTAATTTGGGGGGGAATTCTTATTTTGTAACAATGTTATCCGGGTTAGGTTTGGTTTAAAATAGTTTTTGGTTAAAAACTACCACCACCCTTTTAATACTTATTAAAACCATAAAACACCTGTGCTTCTAGTCTGGGGAACAAAGGCTGTCAAACACTCAAGGAAGCACATGCTGTGCTGTGCTGTGGGATTTTTTTGGTTTGAAACTGTACAGATGATCTTACAGAAAAAAAAGAATGGAAATGAAGCATGGATGTGAATTCACCCCCAGCATACCTTTGACTTCATGGAGTGAAGCATTGTTATTGCTATTGCTAGTGGATGTCCTGCCACTATCAAGGCTGGCTGGTCTGGAAGCTGAATGGAAAATTAGGAGACACCATGATGAACAACATTTTAGCAGAGGACACAGCACCTTCACATTCTGCTGCCAGAATGCTCAGAGGATCATGCACAAGCTCCCAGGCCCAACATGCCCATGGGAACAAAGTGGTTTCTTACAGATCAGAAAGCGAAGGAATTTCCAGGCGGTCCAAGAGGACACTTTGGAAAAGGGCACTACAGGAATAGCGAGGTACAGAGGAGAGGAAAAGAGAGAGAATGTATTTAGAATTGAACCTGAGTGCTCAGAGGGAGAGCAGGGCTCAGACAGGGGTATGCAGGGGCTGCTGTGCTCAGGTCACTTACAACAGATCTGACAGGGAACCCTGCACAGGGCTGGAATGCCACGGACAGGAGGAGCAAGAGCATCTGCACAGACAAAGTCCTGTACTCCTAAGCCAATACAAGGGAAATGCACTGTTAGTAGCCTCAAAAAAGTCTGCTGCTTGTACTCTTTGTAAATGTTTACGGTACAGTTAAAACTTCACTTCTATTAATAGCCTATTCTCCACTTCAAAGCTTTGCTTGAAGGAACAGTAATGAGTTTACAAACTACAGCACATGGCAAATTTGGGGTTCACTGAACAATAAACATGGCCAGATTTGGACCTGTTTTTTTTTAAGACCGAAATGCTAACTTCCTTTATTTACTAGTAACTCCAAATGGAAGTTAAAACATTTTCCTACTGAAAGGGAAAATGTTTCGATTCTGTTCAGATGCACTTCACGAATACTTTCTACCAGAGATACAGAACATCTGTCTGATGTAGTAGTTAAAGAGAGAAAGGAGAATCTGAAGAAATGATACAATGAAAATCAGAGAGAGCATGCTCATCGCAACGATGCCATTCACTGTATTTTCACAAATTCATTAACATTCACATCATACATCCTTAATTCATTCCATTAAAGCTCACATCTTACCATGAACTCTTGATCCTGTACTAGAATCATCACTAATACCTTGTGGACTTACATCTTCAAAGGACGTAGTATCTACACACAGAGACATAAAGGAAGATGTAAAATAAAATAAAGTGCAAAGATTATTAAAATACTTATCACTGGTAAAACAGTAAAAATTAAAATATTTTTCAAAGCAACCCACTTTTACTTAGCAAACATTCTGTAGGAAAAACCTTGAAGCATTTTATAACTGCAGTTATTAAACCAGTTCATTATTATTAGCACTGCAACTCAATTATTAAGATTGAAAAAAACTTAAAACATTAACATTCACACAGTTACATCAGGGTGCAAAAAGCTTCTACCTATACCTTTATTATTTAGCAACTGCTTGGATCTGAAGCCTGTGGAGGAGTTGACAGTGGCAAAGTTGATAGCTGTAGTAGAGAAGGCCATAGCTCCCAATTCCTTCCTCCTTTTACCCGTGGATATATCATCAGGACCCTCCAGATGCTCAGAACTACCTGTCCATTGTCCTCCTGCCAGGACCATGGACTGCACCAGGTCATTCATGGCTGGGATGCAAATGAAAGCAAATGATCAGCGTGGGCAATGAACCTGCACGGGGTTGTTAATTGGCATTGCAAAGGTCGGACAGTTCTCGAAGCGTTTAAAGCGCTCGCAGGCGGCAGGAGCAAACCACACCCCGGGTACCGCATGCAGCCGGGAGGGAGGCGGGAGGGAGGGAGGCAGGGAGGGGCTCCTGAGCCCAGGGAAGTGCCCAAAACAGCTCGCTCAGGGATCGCCATGCGCCAGGTGCTGTTAGAGGCTCTGCTTGCCGTGAGAAAATGGGATGAGCGGGGACAAAACTGGAGTGCCAGCGCTCCCACGGGATCCTTGTACAGTGCAGGTTACTGCAGGCACACTGGGGTTTACAGAGCAACAGAGAGAGGATCTGAAAAATACCACAGCTGATGATATTCACCTTCACTTCCCCACACTCGAGAAAACTGTCCACCCCTCATTAGAAAATAAAAGGAAACAAAAGAAATCAATGCAGCATTCTGGCAACGAGAACTGAGAACACCCGCAGAGTGACAGACCACCAGAGAGCCTTGCACAATCTCCTACACTTGCTTTAAACAAAAAAAATAAAAATAAAATTACAGTGACTTCTTAACAAAAGGCTTAATGGAACGTGTCATTTAGAACTATTCCTGTTAACACAGTGCACTGTAAATTCATATACACATGGGGCCATGTGTATATAGACAGCCATGTATACAAATATATGCAGTCACAAGGCACTGAATAGATTATATGCAAGTGCATGGCTGCATGTGTGTGCACAGCTGCACAGACATAAAGTATTCAGTGCCAAAGTTTTTTTTTTCTTTAAGGGAAAAAAAAAAAAAAAAAGGTGGGGGGGGTGGGAAAGAAAAAGTAAAAAGCTCCAGCTCCTTGTACCGTAGCAGGACTTGCACATTGCAAAAGAGGAGGAAAAATAGAGCGCAGTCCAGGGAGAGGTTAGTGAAAAATTAGTAACAGAAGCCAGTGTAGCCATTGAGAAGAAGCTGAACTGTCATAAATCTTACACATGGAGCGACGGTAGAAGGCCTTCATTTTGTCTTTTTCCTTCGGTCTGTTCCTCAAAAAGGGCAGTCTTTTCAGTGCACCCACTTTTATGTCATAGCATGAGGAAAAACGGAAACAGGGAAATGAAAGAAAAAAAGGGAGAAGAACAGATGGAAGTTAAATGTTGAAACTAAGGACAGAAATGAATGTCTGAGTTTAAGCTAGGTATGCTATGCTAAAAGCTATCATTCTCCTGCTTCTGGGTAATAATGAAATATGGAAGCACACTGAAAACAGGAAAACTTCCATAGGTAACTCAGAAATGCACTGAAAATTACAGTGCAGAGGGCAATACAGTTTTTGAAGCTCTTGAAAAAATAAATGTAACTTCTTTGCAGGTGATTACAGGAATTGACCACTATCTAGTTTTTACTTTTTTTTTAACATAAAGAAAAATGTGAAGCCAAAAAAAAGCTGAAAATGAAAGCATCTCTAAGCACAATTTCTATGTTAAAATAGGTTCCCATCATTATTTTTGGGGGCTAATAATGCTTAATGCTAACAATAATTCTGCAATGCTTTGCCTACACATCGAAAAGGGCACGGTCTTCATCAGTCTTCAGCTCTTCCATTTTGTGCTAGTAATAACTTTGGTCATCTACCGTCTCATGGAAAACCTGCAAGGGCCTTCTGACCAATGTAATTTGTGGGCAGTATTTTGGTAAAATACTAAAATCAATCTGCTTCAAATGTGCAAATATTTTAGCTGAAAAAAAAAAACACCAAAGGAAAAAAAAACCCCAAAACAGCAAAAGAAAATCCAAATGTGAGTGTTGCTGTAACGTTTTGGGAGGGCCCAAGGAAAACCGAGTTAAAGTCTACCAGGAGAATTACAGAGTTAAAATTACAAATAGATTAAAAGAGGGAGGAGGGGGAAGTCACGAGTTAATCTTGTCCTTGGAGTCAGGAACTCTGCATTAGGAAGTGCTGACCTGCCTTGGGGAAGCCTGGGGGGCTGATGCCAGGCACAGGAGGCAGCATGGAAAGATCCAGAAGGGGACACAGGATGGAAGTGCCCAAAGCAGTGATTTCTGCAGCTCAAGTTTCTGCAGAGCTCTGCAGGACCACGCTGTGCCTGGTTTGGCTCTGCAGCCCCTTTTGGGAGGTGTGCCTGCTCCCCCAGCCTGGCACACAGCAGTTCTGTGTACAGAGCAGTGCATATATATCATATATACCATTTACAAGTGCACATGAGCTAGCCTGGCAGTGAAATATTCCCTGCTCCTCCCTCTCCATCAGCTCTTCCTGGGTCTGCACCCACAGGAACAGGTTCACAAACCAATCTAACCACAAAGTCATTCTGTTCTATTCCTACTTGTTGTCATCAGGACAACACACAAAAAAATAAATGCCTCTGTAACTTCTATAATCCTTTACAGACAAAATAACTCATCCCTCTGTAATAATTTACGGACAATAATTGACTCCTCTTCAATAAAATCTCCCGAATCTTATGAAAAAGCAACCAGAGGATGCTCAAGAAGTGTTTGAGTCATCTGTCCTTCCCGTCCAATAACACAGATCCCCTCCAGAGGGCTGGTTTATGGCTCTCCGCAACTGTACCCCCCAGGAACCTCCCCTGCAACCACTGAGGTCCTGGAAATCCCGCATCCAAAACCAAAATTCTTGCATGGGAAACCTCGTCAGTAATGTCTGCATAGAGTTCACCTCAGCAAATGTCCTGGAATTGGAATAGTAGTAATTAATACTGGGATGGCAGAGCTCCAGCAGAAATCAGCTGTTGTTCTTTTCAGTATTCCACGAGCACCTTCTTGCTTTCTGCGCTGAGAATGAATGATGAGTATGGCAGAATTCCTCAACTGAGTGGAAAATGTCCCATCTTGTAACTCTCCTGCTTGTCTGAAATCCTCTGGGGAATTCTGCCTTAAAATCCTGGCACTGTTTTGTTCATGCACAGAAGAAAATATGAGGCAGAAATCTTCAAAATGCCTTGGTATTGGAAAACGGAGCCCGGAACACTCCTTTTATTCCCTCTGTGGCACAACATGCCTGTTCCTGGTGTTCCTAGTGGAGATGAGGGTTTACTAACAGCCCCAATTCCCTGGGAATTTGTTCATCTCCTGGAAAGGCTACAGTGGAAGCCAGCAAAGGATATCTGTATTTCTCCACAGAAAACAATCCCCTGCGCCTACCGTGGGGGTTTCTCTGGAAAAGCTCAGAATGGCGCCATCCATGCAGAGGAAAAGCTCTGCACAGAGCAGCTATCAGATCCATGGCACTCAGCTGATCATCAGGGGTGATCAATAATAATTTGGGGTAGGAGCTGGGAAGGAGGCTGTACCTGCAGCAGGTATGAAATCCTGCAGTCAGGAGCACACATCTCCTGCAGGATTAACCTGTGCTGGGACAGCAAAGCCCTCCAGACATCCCCTCCTTCCCACAGGGATCACACACAGGCTCTGGCCACACCCTGAGACCTCAGCTGGTGTTCTCTGAGAACAGGGCAACCTGATTTTTGTGCCAAGATCACCTTTCCCAGGGAGATAACAGCTCTCCTGGAAACATTCCGCATGACAAAGTGGCCTGTGCTGGGAAAACACAATCTCCACCACCAGCCACAAAAGAGGAAAAACTACAGATGTCACCCACGGCAAATACTTTTGAAACCAGAATCTCTGACAGGGAGTGGGGGTGTGAGCCCTGTGCATCCTGGACATCTGGGTGTCAGATACTCAGTCCTGCAGCTCAGATCATCACTGGTATGTGCCAGGGAAGGCGAGCTGCCCTCTCAAGGACACTCAGGACATTTCAACTCGGCAGCTTCCGCTGGAACCAGCTCCTTCCCCAGCTCTGGAGGTCAGGGTGGCACAGAACTCTTCTTCAGCCAGCACAGAGAGTTCCAACACCTGAGCACTGACACAGAGAGGTGGCACTCACACGTTTGCTCCCTCCTGTAGCTCCTTCAGTGCAAGTTGCTGCTGCCAAGCTGCTTCCCACGGAAAAGAAAAGACCCCAGATCCCGGGATTTAGGACTCACAGTCACTCTAGGAGCAGAAGAAACAGACTGCAAAACGTGGACCATCACCAGCCCTCATCACACTGAGATGTTCTCTCTGCTCTGTGAGGCAAAAACTGTCTCAGATGGTCAGAGCTGAGCTGGCACAAAACACATCCGAATTCTTTCCAAACCTCTGGTTTCCATGGAGACATGAGTAATGCAGGAAGGTTAGGATCCGGAATTAGATCAGCCCTTCCAGTTTGTGGATAAATACACTGGGATTAAGGGAAACATGAACAAGGTCCATGGAGTAGAAAATTAATGAGGCCTGAAGAGCTTCAAACCTCTTTTGAGGCTCAGCCACCGTAACTGCAGCCGTGGTTCCCCAGGAGGGTAACTGCACACTACAAGGTCCCAAGGATCATGCAAAGAAAAGTGTCACAGAAAAAGCCCTTCCAGAGTATGACATTGCTGACACAGATGCAGATGGGCTGGACCACGGCGTGCACACTCCCAGTTCCCACTGACACACATCCAGGACAGCTTCAGTCACTCCCCAGTTCCACACCACTCACGGTTTGGATGTAAAAGCAACAGTTGCTTTTTAAACGAGTTTAAAAGTACCTCTTTTGAAGGTTACACTGAAAAAGGCTGAGCTCCCCAAAGGGGGAAGTTAGTAGCAAAAGTGCTAAAATACACCCCTGAACTATTTTATTATTAATAAAATACAGATCTGATTTTAACTTTTCCTGAAATAGCATTTTTGGGATGTTTTTAAATTGACTATGCTTGTGCAAGAAGCACGGAATAAATAAAAAAAACACATCATAATGGCTGTAATTCACAGCTGGCACAAACCTGCTGTCTTTTGAACCCCAATACATCACATTTAAAAGTAGTAGTGCAAAGGCTGGAAGTGACTGTTAATGCACATGGATTCTGATGCTTTTACATGCACAGCCAAAATGCTTTTGGTGCACAGTTATTAAATAGAACCATTACATCCTGGTAACTTGGCTGTAATTCCATCACTCAAGTTGTGAGAAACTGGGCAGTTCATGATTCATGCCAAGAGCGAAGCACAAAAAACACAAGATAATAAATAATAATAAACAGAATCTGGCCTTATATATCATGGGCACCCTAATGGGATGGCAGAAGGTCAGCAAATTGTGCCTGGAATATTCTAGCTAATCGCACTTCTGTAAGTCCTCATTCTCCCTCTCAACCACTTCACTCCAATTTCAGATCTAACAATTCCTGTATTTTTACCAGGCTGTGTTTCTGCATTAACACTTCTTGTTGCATATCCAGATTTCATCGTTGGTTCTGTGAGATGCTGGGGGAACACCTTCAGACAGAAGGTGTTTTTGGGAACTCAAGGATGTTAGCACAGCCACAGCTTGGAAAACACTTCCATGACAAGGGGAAAGAGTCATGCTGGGACAAGAGGGAGAAACAAAAAGGGTCCTTGTGGTGACACCTGACACTCTAACCCAAACCCTGCCCACCCGACCCAGTACCAGTGCCTGCTCCATCTTACCCAGGCACTGAGAGTCTATTTTAACACTTGCATTATGAGATACAGAAATGTTCAAAACTAGTTCAGGGAGTTTGCAAGAACCTCTGTCCTTACTAAATTAATTCAGGCTTCATTCCTACAGACTGAAAAAATGACCTTTACAAATCCTCCACAACACGCAGACTTTTCCAACATTTGGCCAAGGTTTATTCACGCCGCCGAGCGGTTTGCAGTACTCACTGCTACTCTTTTTGGTGCCCAGGGTCTGCCCATCCTCCAGGGAGTTGGAGCCCACGGAGGAGCTGTCCTGGCTGTCCTGGTGGGGCAGCTGCAGGAATCCCTCGCTGGACTCGGAGCGCGTGGGCGTCAGCGTCACCGACTTGAGGCGTTCGCGGTTCCCGTCCTTCTTGGACTTGATCAGCTTCCTCATCTTCAGCGTGATCCAGTTGCCCCTCCTGTCACCAACAACACAGCAAGCACATTCATTCACTGCATTTGTAGCACCCTGCTCGGGCCTGCAGATGTCACTTTTAAGCAAGGCACAGAGGTGATTCCCATCCCAATTTTCAGTGGGAATAGAACAGGTGTGCCGTGCTTTAGAGTTGTGTTTTATTTCACACCATGCTCCCCAGTACCTTCTTGGTGGAGATGGCTCATAAAATTTGTACTGATCCATGATCTTCTCCTCCAGCTTCTCCTTCTGCCGCCTCAGTTCATTCAGTTTGTCACTGCAACAGAAATTAATGGTAATTTATGCTTCAAAAACATACACAGGGTGCGTGGGCAGCACGTTCCTCTGGGAATCAGTTATCTGAAAATTGCCACCTTCTGTGAGGAATTCTTACATAACACTTGTTTCTTATTGAAAAAGCAAGAGATAGAGCAAACAATCACCCTTAGGCTTAAATTCATGATGCAGAATGGAATAAAATTCCATTTGCCTTTATTACATATTCCTCCTTTTTAGATAAAGTGCTGTAGCATTTAGATAAGCACATTTTCTCTTCTCTTGAGTCCACTAAAGAAGTTTAGAATACAAATCTACAAATTAATCTACAATGTATGTAGACTCATGTACGAACATATCAATCTACAAATACAGTGATTACAAATCTAAACTTTGCCAGTAGCAGAATGAGGAATAATTATAGCTTTTATTCCTCACTTCCATCACCAGTAATGAAGACAGTTGCACTGATCCTTTAGAACTACAAATATCATGTTCATATTTTGAGTTATCTCCTTTACATTTATCACTGAAACTCTAATTTTAGAGATAAGCACTTCAGAAGCAGCACATGTGTTCAATTCTACATGTAACAAAAGCTTTTTTTAAAAAAACGCAGGTACTGGTGGTATTGCCCTACTCACAGTGATTTCCTTGTTTTCACAACTCACATGTACTGCCTTTGCTCCACGTGGAAGAGATCCTTGCTCTCCATGTTCTGCTCCAGTAATGTTCTGTTCTGCAGCATTAAGGTCTGGATTTGATCCAGCAGGTGTCTGTTTTCCTCCTCCAGGTTTCCTTTAAGTTGGCTGAGCAGCTGTTAAAACAGATGAATTACTCGTGAATTTACACACAGATCGTGAGATTATCAGGAAAATTTAGGTCTACAGAGGGATTCTGAGAGTCAAATCAAACTCAAAATTAAATCATGAATCAACTGATAAAAGCCTCTTTGGTGCTTTAAATAATTTAAACCAGTTTCCCTAATATGAGCCTGGAATTGTGTACACTAAGCAAATTAATTAGTCTTTGGATCCACTTCATTATCTAAAAATGACTGATGCTCCAGCACACTTCATATGATTTTATCAACCTATAAATACAGTTATAAAAATATTCCAGTGATTCCAGCCATTACAAACAGCAGAATTCCCACATACCTCACACTGATTATTCAGCTTTGTTGATGTAATATCCAGTTGCTGGTACTGTTCTTTGAGTTTGGAAAACTCTGCTTCCAAGCGTGTTTGCTCCAGTTTGGAATTGTTCAACAATGTTTTCAGGTTCTTGTGGTCAGTTTGGAGCACTTCATTCTCCCTCTGGAGCTGGCTGTACGTGTGAGTGAGCCTGGGATGCAGAGACACCATCAAAGGGTGCTGGAAATGAATTTGTTACCCACACTCCCTCTGAAACATGATGTTTCCAACTACTCCATAAAATACACACACTAATCCCTCACTGTCACATCCTCTAAGCTATCCCAGCCTCATTTTCCCAGGAATGTG
Source organism: Turdus rufiventris (assembly GCA_013186435.1). Taxonomy (NCBI): domain Eukaryota; kingdom Metazoa; phylum Chordata; class Aves; order Passeriformes; family Turdidae; genus Turdus; species Turdus rufiventris. The sequence continues at coordinate 3,152,578 of PYHW01009533.1, read as the reverse complement.
CTCTGCCTTTGAGCCAAGCACTGTTCTCTGGATGTTTAAACACAAAGCAGCATCTCTACATCACAACTGGTTTTAAGATGCCACTTTTCAGAATAAAAGAATCCTACAAAACGGCCAGGATTTCTTGCCAACACAAAGCAGGAATGGCCCAAACTTTTTCATATCCATTCCTGGGCTCCCTTTGCCCCTCCTGTCCCCTCAGGATACAATGATTATTTCTGTGGTATCATGAATATTTGGAATAGCAGCACCAGGTGTCAAAGAACTATGAAGAACACACCACTTTTTCAGGCTGCCCTGGCAGGTGCTCCAGTGCCAGGATTCTCTTTACCTTTCATTTTCATCTCGAAGTTTTTTGTATTCTGCTGCCACAGTCTCATGTTTCTCACTTTGCTGCAGCATTTTGTCCTGCTCTGTCTTGAGAACCTTCTCCAGCTCTTCCAGCTGCACTTTCTGTTTCAGCAACTGATTGTACCTGCAAAAACAAAATTTGCAGAATGACCAAAAAAAAAAAAAAAAAAGGAATTTTGCTGAAATGGCCTCTGTCAAAGTTTAAACCTTAGTGATTAAGTGATGGTGATTTTATTAATGCTATCATTTTATTGGAGAGTTATTTTGCTGCCAGCATTTACCTATCCTCCAGGTCCTTGTGCTCCACCTTGAGGTTTTTATGAGCAGCCTTGAGGCTGCCGTGCTTGGCGATCAGGGACACGTTAAATCTTAAGTGATTTTATTCATGCTATCATTTTATCAGATTATCAATTGATAATGATAAAATGATAAAAGAATGACCAAAAAATGATTTTATCAGTTATTTCTGCTGCCAGCATTTACCTATCCTCCAGGTCCTTGTGCTCCACCTCGAGGTTTTTGTGAGCAGCCTTGAGGCTGCCGTGCTTGGCGATCAGGGACTCGGTGATTTGATTCATTTTATTGATTTTACATTCTGTTCTATATTTTATTCATTCTATGTTCTATATTCTATATTTTATCAGAGTGATTTCTGCTGCCAGCATTTACCTATCCTCCAGGTCCTTGTGCTCCACCTCGAGGTTCTTGTGAGCAGCCTTGAGGCTGCCGTGCTTCGCGATCAGGGACTCGTACTCGGCGGCCTGGCGCTCGTGCAGCTGCTCCAGGTGCTCGTGGTCCTTGAGCAGGGCCTCGTAGAGCCCCTTGAGGTCCTCGCGCTCCTTCAGCACGGCCTCGCTCTCGCTCTCCAGGGTCGACTGCTGGATCAGCAGCTGCGCGTTCTGGTTCATCAGGGATGTGCTCTGAGAGTTCAGCGTGGAGTTCTCCACCTGCAGTCAGGAACACGGGGGCACAGCTGGGTTAGTTCAGCTCCCATTTCAACACTTCTTGGGTTTAACCCTCAGAGACCTTCTGGTTGTTCCACTGGAAACCTTTTTGTTGCCATTTCCCTCCAGCGCCAAGTGACCCTGGAGAAATGGATTGCCAGTGATCCTATAAAAGCCAAATCTTTGACATGATTAAAATAAAAGGAACTCTCACACTGGCATGGAGATTTATTTTTAAAAAAATTCTGTCACTGTAAAATCTTCATGGTATCCACACATACCCTGACAAAGAGAGCTCCAACAGAGGATCCACTTAACAGAGAGAGGGAGATAAATAACAGCACCTGGAAGGAACTACCCATGCTCTGCTCTGTGCTCTTTTGTGGAACTGCACCACTTCTCCAACAGCTGTCCCAGAACAGTATTAATGTGCATTAATGCACTAAAGCCTTCAACATTAGACAGTTTAAAAAAGCCTCAGCCAACCAGCAACTCCACTTCTTGTGCCTCTGAAGAAATCCCTGGATATCTTAAAGAATTGGTGGTTGTCACCTGAGCTGTACCAGCTTCCCTCTCTTTCCTGTTCAAGAGATGAAAACCACGAACTACTGAGCATTCTAATACCCTTGGGGTATCTATTAAGGAAAAAAAAAATTCCACCTCTCACTCCAGTTCCCGCTGTTACCAGGGAACAAATCCCTTCCTGCTGGAACTGCAGTGTTCTTTGTTACAGATGAGAAAGCTGAACCTTTCACTGGAAATGAAGTCATGTCTGATGGCATGGGTGTGCTGGGAAACTTCCCAGGCTGAATCTGCGTTTGGTTAGGTCAGAATTCCCAGTCACTCTTTTCAGACATCCTTTCCCTTGGCTGCTCCTTACGGCTATCAGGAGGAAGAGAAGAATGAGTTGCCCAGGAACAGTTTTGGCACAGCCCAGGTAGAGCAGCTCAGATTTAGTCAACAGTTCATCATTTTGATTTTCCTGAAAACATTTCAACTTCCACTTCATGGAGAATTGTGTTGCCAGAGAGGAAAAGTCTGAGCTGCTGGGCATGATACAAAAGAGGAACTACACAGATTCCTTTTATTTTTTTTTTGATGAAGGGAATTACCAAGTATTCAGAGAGCTCTGAATCCCAGCAATCCCCTCCCAGCTGCTTAAATGGGACACTTCCATGTCACATCCACTGGTTTTTAACAGCCAGAGAGGCACAGGGTGTGCATCAAGGTCCTGTTTTACTGGAGTGCTGTGCACTAAGGACATTTCATCATGGCAGCAGAAAGTGCATCCATGGGACAAAAAATGTTCTGCTTTCCAGCAAGAGCCAGAGGAGACTCCAGGCATCCACCAAATGTTTCATTTAAACAGTCCTTGACATCTTCATTTCCATCAGCCCCCCATTTCTTCTGACACTCTTTACCACTTCTGCTGCACTGTGGGGTTTTTATTCCCTCTTGAAAGAGTTTTGATTCTTAAGAACTCCAAAAAGCATTAAACCCATTAACAAGAATATCTAAAGAAAAAAGATGTATATTTAATAACCCTATTAAACTGTAAGGGCAACACCTGAATTTTATCCAGAAGAGCTGAAAGACTCTGGGGACAACCATTTTAATATAATTTCCATGGTCACACATTACCTTTTTTACTGCCTCTCAATTATCTAAATTCAGGTCTTCACATATTTATGTAGCTTTCCATTTTATTTTGTTTTTTTTTTAAAGATCTTATCTTATGCATTTAATATCTTGATTTTCCTCTTTGGCATAGCTTTACTTTTATTTTTTTAGATATTTATAAAAACAGATAAAGTTTTTTAGAATATGGTTGGACACACTACTTCCCTGACTGAATTTAGATGTATAAATACAATAAAACACCCAAGGAATCTTGGAAATTGGGTAGGACAATCTACTCTACTTCAAAGTATAAAGTCAAGATTTTACATTGGACAAGAGATTAAAACTAATTTCTAAAGATGTAATTATTCATCAGCAAATAAACTATTATCACCCTCTTTCCCATGTCTCTCCAGGAAGCCAAATGTGATTTTAAAGCTCATGATAATTACGTATTTTAATTTTTCCTTTGGAAAAACCCTTGATTTTATTTCTGAAAGCAAACTGAGGCAGCATTACCTGCAGCTTGGCATTCTGAGTTTGCAGAGTTGTGTTCTGCTCCTGCAGGGACACAGTCTGTCTCTGCAGGGCCAGGATCTGAGCCTGCAGGTTGTTGTTCTGGGTCTCCAGCTGCTTGAGCTGCGTTTTCAGCGCCTGCTTCTCCGCCTGCAGCGTCGCGTTCTGGGGAGGGGAAAGCCACACAAAACCTCAGCTCACAGCTGCTCCAGGAACTCCAAGATAAAACACAAGTGTTTTCCAGACCTTACAAAGCAGCAGGACTGTGCAGAGATTTACAGGGTGGGATAAACTTGCCGAACAAACACACTTTGGGGGGATTTATCACCAGAAAAGCAGGTAACAGATGTTGCACCTGTGGAGAAACAGGGGAGGAACCTCCAGGACAGGGATTGTATAACAGGGATTTATTTGAGAGAGAGCTGTGGATTCAAAAGGGCAGATTCAGGTTTGCAAATTTCCTTTTTAAATGCCTGTCAAGTGCTTTATGGCATCCCACAGAGCAGAATCCAGCTGCTACATGCACTGTATTTAATTCAGATTCTGCCTGGGGTGGAAACGAGGTGATAAATTAAAGTGTCTTAACAGCACCCTCATTTGCCTTACTGTAACAGCTCACCACAAATAATTACCACCAGAATTACATTTAAAACATCTTACATTCCTCTCCACCTCGATTAATCTGTCTTTAACTTTCAATAATTCTCTCGTTGTCTCCTGATTTTCTTTCTCCCACTTATTGACAGACTGATTTTCTTCTCCACTTCTTGGAGGAGAATTCTGAACCATCCTTTCCTCTTCTTGTCTTTGCTTGAGAGCTTCATAGTTCTTCTTCACCTGGAATTGTTTAGGACAATTTAGGTTAAGGTTAGAATTTTCCACTTTGTATATCCAAATTTATGAATTAATTACCTGCCCATGCCCCTTCCCAAAGAACAGGAAGTGCTGTTACTGTATTTGTAAATTTGGTTTTTGTACATGTTTGGGGAGATGATGAGCAAATTATTTATGGATATGGACAATTTAACCCCAACCAACAGCAGGCCTCTATTTTCTATTTTACTTCAGTGTTTTTAACTGTATCCCCACAACTTTTATACTAAAACTCTACAACCAAGGTGAAAGAATTTCCTTTTCTAACCAACCTACTCAGGGTGCTCAAGATAGGCCAGAAAATGTAGCTGGAAATGACATCCCAAATCAAATCAACTCCAGGTTATTTATCCAGCTGACATTTTCATGGCCAGTGAATAAACTCAACAACTTTTCATGTGATTTCAACACAGTCTTAAAAGCCTTCACACCTTTGTCCTGCTTTCTATCACCTGAATGATGTCCATTTTTTGCTGTCTTACCCAAAAAAAAAAGTGTAAAATAACAGCAGCTCATTTAATATTATTTATTATAGAAAAATGCCTTTTTCCTTACTGTTTTCAGTTCCTGTCGCAGCTGCTGGTTCAGATTTGTGGATTCTTCCAAACGAGCCTCCAAAGCAGCAATTTTTTCTTCTTTTATTTCCAGAGACTTCTTGAGTGTGGATTCTAATTTGGACTCCAAAAGCTTGTACCTACTGGCCAACAACAAAAAAAAGTGTCTGTATTTTAAGTGATTATTTGAGGTATTTAAATTCTCAAATGTTCTACAGCAGACTCACAGCTACATTCAAACATCCCTGGAGTGCTGTGGTCAAAAGTATGAAAACACCTCAGCATCCACAGCAAGTCTCATGTAAAAAATAACCAGAAGATGCTTGTCAAAACCATTTTTGACTCCTCCTTTCTTTTAAAACATGTTAGACCCAGCAAAAGCCTCATTCAGGCCCACCAGGGGGGTGCTGGGTTTCTCTGCATCATTAGTGAGTGGTGCCTGCACTCCCCTGGCTCCACTCCAGCAAATCCAGTGGGGACCTGAACTCAATTAGAATGTGAAGTATTTGGAGAGCAAGATTTTCATCAGTTCCCATTTGCAGCCAGCTCCAAAGGGGGAGGACAGGGAAGGAGATGGAGCACAGGACTGTGCAGGTGCACACTTTATGCCATCAATGTGCAAACTGCTCACTCAGCCCAGCTGCTGGTATTTTAAGGCTGCTGCCACCCTTGATGTGCAAAGCTTCCATTTTTAACCATATTCAGGATATTTTAGGGCACCTAAACCCCCCCAAAATGTCAACTGGGGAGAGAAGTGGTCAGATTGAACTGTATTAATTTAGAACTGCACACCCTTTATGGGAAATACTGAAACTCACACTCATTAATCATTTCTAAGCAGTTCAGTCCCTGTGTGTGGTTCAGAATCTGGAGAACGCCCCACTCCTGCCCCAAACACTGCTATCTCCCCTTTCCAACCCTGCCTGCTGAAGGATCCATCAGGTTACTGAGGGGAATAAACTGCAGGAGACTCCTGAGTGGACAACAGCATCAGATCCACTCAGGAACTGGAGCAGAAGACCAATGGGAAGAGAATTAATAAGCACAAAGCTGTCCAGAAGCATCATGCAGCAGGAGAATCTGAGATTTTCAGACATGACAACCAACTCCCAAGGATTTACAGAATAGCAGGCAGCCTGTGACTAGTAGAATATACAGGATTTCATCTTCTTGAGCTGAAGCACAGATTTGGCTGCAAGTAATTCCTGCTACTGAAAAATGACACCATTCTATAGAAAACAAAGGAGGAAAAATGGTAATAGCAAAGATCCAAATACCCACTTACACTTTGAACAGTGAAAGATGGTAGGATTTTTTTAATAAAATTGCAAGTTGGGTTATTTTGGTTTCAGAGTCAAAATCCATAAATCTGTTTGTCCAAGGATAGCAGGCAAAAGAAAATGGAAAACCCTTCAAAGTCATAAAATGTGGCCAGTTTAGACCTCAACAAAAAGACTGAGGTGCTACCAAGATCATTTATTAAAAACCACAAGCAGCTCTTTGCAATCAGGAGGAGGAAAATGGTCCAATTTTAATTTCCATCATCAAAATGACAGAGGCAGATGAAATACACTGAGAAGTAACTGTATCCCTAATGAACTCAGCTCTTCACAGCCCTGATGGTATTGTCATGCAAGGAAAGCAATCCACCTATCTCTGGGATGAATGAAGAACTTGAGAACAATGGAAAATCAGGATATTTACTGGCAGAACAAAATTTCAAACCAATGCTAGTTTTCACTTTGAAAACAAACACTGCCCTTTGATGATCCTCCAGCTCTACATGGAGTTTGGGAAGAAGCTCAAGCCAGCAGCAGAGCCCAAGCACTTCTAACCCAGAACTTGATTAAATGCTGCTCCATTCGGGCTTCATTGAAGTTTAAGCTTCACCTTGCATCAAGGACTGGTGGGTTTTTGTTGGGTTTATCTATTTAAGGACACATCAAATCCTTATCAAGTGCCGCATGTGACACAGATTTGGTTAAACCAGAAGAAATCCAACCAGTCCAAGTTGTGACAGCTTTTCCTGAACTCATCTGGGATCTGAGAAATGCAGGCACCAGCAAAAACCAAGAGGGGGTGACACATTCAGCCACAGCAGCCTGGCACCACCCCTGTGACACAGCACTGGGAAAGCGAGGCTGGATTCAAGCCCCAAGGGTTATTTGGGTTCCTCTGGAGGACACAGAGAGCCCCAGATCAATCTCCAGCTCATGACAATCAGTTGCAGTAAAAGATGATGACAGCAGAACTGCACTGGGAAGCAAAGCTTGGTTCGAAGCCCACACCAGTGTGCTTTGCTCCTGCCACCAATTGCCCTAAATCCCTGCAGGACAGGGCAGGGGAGGGAAACGCAGCAGAGCAAACAGATGCCAGGGCAGCAGCTGCTCCCCAGTGGCAGGTGTGCAGTGATGGAGCCACCACAAAATTCTGGAGAAACTCAAGCACTGGAGACTTCCCAGCCAGGCAAAGTGGGAATGCAGCTTCCTTTAGGATGGAAGAATTGGAAGGAAATGGTTCAAGGAAAGAGTGAGACAGTTTAAGGTAATCATTTGATAAAAAGCATTTGTGTCAGACAGGCAGACAAAAGGAAAAAAACTACTTTCAGCTAATTATCTTTTACTGCTACTGCTGCTGCTGCTGACTAGAGCATAAAACATTTTAATTATAATTAACTCTATCTCCTGACATACTTCAGTGAGTCTCTTAGCAACAAAAAGTGGCAACTCACTGTCACAGTCAGCTGAATGTGAAAGCACATCAACTAATTAATTTCCAAAAATATCCAGTTCCTTTTTGGGACCATGAGTGTGCCTTAAAAACCTGAGTATGCACAGAACCAGTCTGCAAAAGCACTTTGTGAATACAAAAATCCTCTTTTGTCCTCTTTGTCATGCAGGCCCTGCCGTGCTCACCTGTCATCACTGCTCTGCTCATCGTGCAGGAGACGCTCCTTGTTCAAGCCAATTTTTTCCAGCTCGTGGGCCAGTTTTTCTAGATCATTGTTCATCTGCTGAGTCTTCAACTTCTCATTCACCAAGTCCTTGCACAGAAAAAAAATCCTACAGTCAGTGTTTCCAGGGAAATAAAATTATGTAGTCTTAGTTCTAGGATGTTTTATCACTACCTGACTGCAGTAATTCAACTTTAACTTCTCCCAGCTGTCAGCTTTCAGCTGTATCAGACCTTATGGTGTAAAATAGGATTTCTCTGTGCTCTCTCCCTTTCCCTTTTAGAATTTCCCTTTAAATTTGGTCTGGAACATGACAGAGAAGGAGAAGCATTCCAGCAATATGATGCTCTTCCTTTTCATGACTATCATTATAGAAATTTCGATTATCTAATGCATAAAGGTGTTAACAAACAGTGCACAGATTAAAGCAGAAATGCCCAAATCAGAAACCCAGCTATAATTTCTGTACATTCTAAACAGATTCTGATGGGAATGGAAACTCCAGTGTTTACCTCTCTCAGAGTGACCAGGGTTTTCTTATCAATGGTAGCTCTTTTCACCAGCTCCTTGTTTTCCTTTTCCAGTTCTTTCAGGCGCAAACACGACTCTTTATACACAACAATTTCCTTAAATAGAGATTTATTTTCCCTTTCCAGATTACTGATTTTGACATTATTTTCTTCTAAGGTACTATCTTTAATTTCTGCTTGCTGTCGAAGCCTTTTATTTTCCTTTTCCAGCTGTTTCTTATCCTTTTCCAGTTGAGAAGTTTCTTGTTCTAACAACTTATTCTCCTTTTCCAACTGCTCCAGGCGCTTACTGGAGATTTTTAACTCTTCCAAGTTCTTTTGCAGGGTCTGGTTTTCAGTCTCTAAATCTTGTAATTCGCTCTCTAACTGCTGAATCTTCTTATTGCTGTTTTCCAGGGCTTTCTGTAGCCTTTGGTTTTCTGTGTCCAGGCCTTGGTAACTGACTTCCAAGCGTTCAGTCTTTTTAAAAGAGGCTTTCATCAGCTCAAGGCTTTTTTTGAGCTGCTCCTTTTCACTCTCCAGCTCCTTATTTTCCAGTTGTAACTGTGCCACTTTAATGCTTGTACACTTCAAGGATTCAATTGTCCTCCGTAACTCTAAATTTTCTTCATCCAGTTGGGAATTCTCCTTTTCTAAGGATTCTAATTGAAAAGTGAGGTTTTTCAGGCTGTCCAAGGTTTTTTTCAGCTTTCTGTTCTCCGTCTCCAGGTCAGAGTTCTCTTGTTCTAAGGCCTCAATCTTCTCACAAGTGATTTTTAGGTTGGTGATTTTCTTCTGTAATAACTCGTTTTCCTTCTCCAGACGATGCAGCTCGTTCTCTAATTCTTCTGCCCTCTCCCCTTTCTCTTTGTAGTGTTCCAGCTCTTTCCTGACTTGTTTTTTTTCAAATTCAACCTTATTTAACTTACTGCTCGTCTCTTTGATAGACTCATGGAGGATCTTATTTTCCTTTTCAATTTCTTTCATTCTGGCCTCAGCACTGATTTGTGAGCGCTGCCTTAGAGAAGCCACAGTTTGATTCAAGTGCTCATTTTCTTGTTCTAAGAGTTTAATCTAATTTGGGTAGAAAAAGGGTCAAGTGATAAACAAGGTGTCAACAAGGAATTGCTTCCATATATAAACTAAAAGATATCATATTTACCTTTTAAGTTAAATCTCTTACTCTGCTAATATTTATGTGAGGAAGTGCAAACATTATTTCAAGTTTGATGACAAAGTAAATCTTTAAATCTCTTCCTCTTGAATATTAATAAATAAACATAAACCCAAAACAAATAAAGCACAAATCAAAGGGAAGCTTTCCCTACTTCCTAGCAGATTTAATTTTCATTTGTGTTTACCCTCATTTGGCTTGGTTTTTCTTGGTATTTTGGTATTTTCCTATGAAACATTACCCTCAAGGATAAAGGCAGAACTTATACCTTAATTTTTTAACATTACTTGACTTTTTAGGTTGCTCCAAATAATTTGGAATTTGGAATTATTTGGGCACATAACACCAGACAGCAAAACTGTTTGGATCAATATTTAAATGTACATTAATAACCCATTGTAAGGGATGTTTCAGCAATAAACTGTTTGGGAGAAAAGCAAAAGTGCTGCTTGCAATGGAAAACAGACTGAGAAAATTATAGGCTGTTCTTCCATAGTGAAATCTGAATGGAACTATTAATTACAGATCCACAGCTCTGCTCCCAGCAGTGACAAACTGCTCTGGAATATTCACCAGAAACTCAGTAACAGGTGCCTAAAAAACCAACTCTGCAGCACCTGGCATGGCACTGAATCACTGTCCAAGAATTCTGCTTCTGTAATCCCAGTTCTACAAAAATCCTGATAAATGCCTCCATGATTTTGGATGAGATCAAACCTCCTAGAGTAGACTCCAGTGTCAGCATAGGATTTTGGAACATGATGTTGACCCATCAGCACTTAAGTGTGTTTAAGCAGAAACAATTCCACTAAAATGTAATTCCTAAAACAAGATAGATATCTTTAAATGAAAGTAAACCTTCCATGCCAAGCTTTTTTCCCCTCCCATTTTCCTTCCTTCTGGAATTTCATTTACTGATTGAACAGGGCCTTTAAAAACATTCAGCATTTCTGAAATATAATATTCTGCATTTCAGAAGACTGTACTTTAAATTAAACTGAACGGCCTTGTCATCAGGAGGTATAAAAAGAATTTATAAAAGCTAATGGCACTTCTAATTCTGAAGGAGTGAATTCCTAAATCTGGGACTTTCCTAAATCTGGGACTTCCAGAACTCATTTTCCTGAAGGCTGCTCTGCAGACACCCCAGAAGGTGCCAGAGCTGTTGCCAGGCCCAGGCACACCTTTTACAAACATTCAGATGCCAGTTTTTGGCAGCCACAAATCAATGCAGGTGGTCAGAGCAGGAATCCATCCCAGTGCAGGGCAGAATCATGGAGCTGCAATTCCCATCAATATTCCAGCTGCCTGGGACCTGCTCTCCTCCTCGGGGAGCTGTCTGGCCTCCCTCCAAAGCTCCCAATTTTCTCTCCTGGCTGAGCTACACCCCCAAGCAGCTCCAGCAGATGCCCACAGGAGTGCTGCAAGCACTACAGAGCTCTGGACCCAGCAGGAAAGCCCCAGCCAGAAAGGAGTCACATCTCTCTCTGCCTGCAGCTCTCAGCAAAGCTGCTTTCCTGCAGGAACCTCCTTTTGGCAAATCCACTACATTCACAATCCCTTCATGTCTGTAAAATCCTACAAAAGGAGAGCAGCAGAGCACAAAGCAGCATTAAAAACTTTTGGTTCTGCTACTCACTTGTCGCTCGGAGTTCTCCCGAAGTGCTTCGAGTGTCTTTTCAAGCTGGGCTTTTTCTTTCATCAAATCTTTGCTCTGATTTTGACTGTTCTGAAGACTTTGTTTCTCTTGGCTAATTTCATTCTCCAGCTCTTCAAGCTGGGAAGAGAAACAAAAGTTTTCAAATGTACTTAAAAACGACAGTATTAGCTGGGTTGAAGGCACCCTTATAAAAATGAATAAAGAAGCTTAAGGGAAAGAATAAACCAGAATTTTCTAATCTTTAATTGAAACATTAATGTCTCCTGGGAATACTTTACTCCTGCCAGAATTTTCTCCCTGGCTCAGAGCACTGTATCTGTAAAGTACTTTAGTGTTAAAAAAAAGGGTCAGATTTTCTCAGGCTCTGGATATTTTTCCTCAAGCATCTTTTTTTTTCTCTTAAAATTCCATTTTAGTAATGTTTATACTGCTCCTCCAAGAGCCTTTTAACTTAGGAAGGTTGAATCTTGTTTGATCTTACTTAACTACTTCAAGAGATAATTAAGATGATTCCCCGGGAATTAAATACACGAGTTTGTTTTGTCAAATGGTTCCAACTTGCAGAGAGCAAAACTATTTAAAATTTAAAATACCCAGGCATGATTTCTCTGTCACACTGAAGTGGTAACAAGCTGAGCTGAACAATATTTGTGTGTTTCTTACACCTATTCCTTCCTTTTGGGCACAGCACAGAGGCTGCTCCAAAAGACACCAGCTTCTGAGGAATCAGGAATCTTATGGAAGCATGGAATACAGTAGGGATTTCTTTAATTTTCTTTTTTTTAATTATCTCTTATCCACTCTAAGAATAGTCTTTCACCTGAAATAGCTGCTGAAGTCAAAGCTATTTCAGGAACTTTAGACATTTTCACTCCCCTGTAATTAGTCCCAGCTTTTTTTTTTCCCTTCTAATTTTTATTCTCTATAAATACCACTGACTAAATTATTCTATTTGATACACATAATTTGAGGAATGAAGTATTGCTCAGCACAGTTAAAGCTGACAAACTCCCCTCTTGAGCTGTTTATCCATTCCTTGACCCACCTTCTCCCTTCCTCAGCTGAAATGAGGACACAGGACCAACTTTTCAGCTCAGACTCGTCACTCCCTCTCCACCTCTGCACTCACACTTTCTTCTGCTCCATAATTACCAAAATTAATGCTCTCCAGCGTTCTACACCACTTTCATTACTCATCATATCCTCAATATATAATTATTTTTTCCCCTCACTGGTCTAAGCCTTTTCTGAATAAACTGGTCACACTCTCACATAATAAAAAAGAGAAAAACCTCTTGGAAGTTGTTTTATTTTTCACCATAAACTTACAAACACTGTAACTCCACTCAGACCCTTGTAATGCCTTACCCAAAATAATAGAATTCATAAAATTATCCTTTAGGAAGAAAATGGCACAGAACATCAGGCACAATCCAAGCTCACCCTGACCTTTACCTTCTTGCTAAGTCTTTGGTTTTCTTTCTCCATTTTCAGAATCCTGGAACTGCTGCCTTCCACAGAGCCCACTGCACCTTGCAGCTCCTCCACTGTCTTCAGCAAACTTTGGTTTTCCATTTCCAGCTTCAGTAACCTGCTGGATGTCAGCTCATTCACCTCATGGCCCAGTGATTTCTGGGGCACTGCAGGAGAGAAACACCAGTATTAAAAGAAAAGGTAATGTTTTATTTATCTGTATTTTTCAACTTAGAGGATTTTACAGCCCTTCCAATGACCTTCAATCACCTTCTTGATGACCAGAGCTGATTAGGATTAGAAATATTAGAAATTAAAATGTGTTCTACTCTCCTAATGACAGCACAGATTTGTTTCCCACAGCTCAGGATGCATCTCCAAACTCCCCAAGTGCCTTGCACAGAACCCAGTTTATATCCAAACATGTCATACTGGAAGAATCAAATTTTTTACCACAGCTCTTCTCCTTAACTTTGAGGACAGCAAAGCAAGAAGACTCACGATCTGTGCCGCAGAGTACAGAGGTCTGAATGGCAAAATAATGTAAATTCAAGGTATTTATGGGATTTACACCACAGTTTAACAAGACCCACATGAACAGATTTCTCATGTAGGCTGTATCTCCATGCACACATGGGAATCAGCATTTAATTTCCTAATGCCACCCAGCCTCTGAGATCTCCACTTCAATCACTTGGCAAGTATTAACTTTACCTTCAGAAAGTTCAGTAGTCCTGTTGATCTGCTCCAGCTCCCAGCCAAGATGCAAAGATTCATCCATACTTTGTTTCTGAGCCATTTCTAGGGTCATGTTCTCCTCCATGAGCTCCTCAATTTTCTTTCTGTCCATATCACGCTCCTTGAACATTATTTCACGGGTTAAAAGAAAACTCTCAATACATGCTAAGTGTTTTATTATCTGTATTCTCTTATCTTTATTATGCTGTCACAGGGAATTTTTCTGATCTGCCTGGACAGAGAGATGGGGAGAAACTGGCAAAAGTTGGGAGAACTTTGAAGGGAAGAGTAAAAACAAGATTACAAAGAACCTCTTCTCCTCATAACCTACAGCAATCTCTTCCAAAGTTGACTTCTCTCTGAATATTAGGAAGCAAAGTGCACGGGGTAAACACAATATTTAAGTGACAATTGATTCACATTTAAAAAATTTTAAAATCAATCCTATTGCTCTTGAATATCTGCATTTACCATCACATTCCTCACTCACCATCTCCATATCGTGCAATTTAGCTTTCAGCTGTAAATTCTCTTTTTCCAACTCGTGCAGTTTATCCGAGCGGGCTCGGGTCCCCTCTAGCTGATCTTCCAGCATTGTCTTGGTTTCCAGCAGCACTTGATTGTCTTCCTTCAACTCCTGCAGAAATGGAGCAACAACAAATAAACCCCAAAGCAGAAGTATTCCCCTGCTCATACCAACTCTGACACACATCACAGCCAGTTTCAGAAACCTAAACTAAAACTGGGAGCTGTAGCAGACTTTTAATAAAAAGCACATTTACAGCAATTCCACAAAAATGTAACTCAGGGATTTCTGTGAGAATAGAACTTAACATAAATGAAATTAAATACTCCCTAAGCCATTGAGAACTAATAAGGTGTTGATGATTACAATCAAACCATCAGAATCTGTCATTTGGCTGTGATCTGGAACTAAGTACTGCATATACAGCCCAAAATTAGGTTTATAGGCCACTGGGCCCAAAGTCAGGCCATGATGCTGAAAATGCATCCACAATCTTAAAATACAACCAGCCACTCTCAAAGGGCCTGAGCAGCTTTAATTCTGGTACACAGAGGATGTTTTAATAGCATCTGATTAAAGTAATGTGCAAAATACATAATTGGCAACTTTCCTCGTGATATAAAGCAAAAAACTTTTCAAACTTTAGCACAGAGTCAGCTGTAAAATCTGAAAAAAGATCACACAAATATCCTTCATACCCCCCCCACACAAATATTAAGTTAACTCATAACTATTTATGAAGCAAACCCAACTAATTAACATCTGTCTGTACTGAAGCAGGCTTGAAATATCTGATAGTTTACAAGCTATGAAAACACAAACAATTTTTAGGGGTTTATTACTTTAAATATTCTATGAAAATGAAAACTTCCACTGTTGTCAAATCCTGTACACTAATCTGCTTTCCTTTACTAAGTTTTATACCATATGGCACTTGCCCATCAAATGTGGCATTTGCAGAGAGAATGATGGCCTGATAAATTCCTGCATGTTGATTTGTCTCCTAATTTCCTAATTCATGCCAGAAACTTTAAGTTCCCCTTGCCTGGTGTTGGCACATCTTTTTTTAGTGCCTTTTATGCCACTGTCCTGTACTCATTTATGTGAACAGCCTTCATTTCCTCAACACTTGACTCAGAAAATTGCTTTCCCTTAGGACACCTACAGGAGGAGAAGGGAATTAATATATTTATAGTATTTTTTGAATTAATTCCTCTGCAGGTTTCTCAATCCATCCTTCACAGAGGTTTCCACTTCCATGCCATTAGACATGGAGACAATTCCCTAAAACCTGGAATTTATCACAAAAACCTGACTGCCACATGCCAGAGCAAGAAGGTGCAACCCTTTCTCCCATCTCAATGGGATTGATGGGATAGAGATGCTAACATGAAAATGTGTAGCCAACATCCTGCTGTATAATTTCCTCTTTGAGAGGGACAAATTAAGTCATCAATACTTAAGATGATGAACTCTATTGACTAAATAAACAATATTTAAAATGCTGTTTAGTGCGTTTGAGAAAACGAGACCTGGTTATCAGTACTGGAAATGAAGGTGGGTTTAGTTACTTTTTTAAAATAAGGAATCTCCTGTTCAGGGACCTAATTGTGATCTTTTCATAGCATTGGTGTGAGCAGGGATCTGTCAGGTCTGTGCTTGGCTGTTCCATGCACAAACCTGACA
>PYHW01009533.1:3120776-3136951 GCA_013186435.1 Turdus rufiventris | reverse complement strand
GTGCCTGAAGATGAGGGAGCTGTGCCAGCACAGAGTCACTTAGTGGAAGAGCCCCTTGCTTTTCAACCATCCAAATTAAAGCGCTGAGAAACTCTGGCAGAGCCCCAGTCAAGAAAAGAGTGGTGCTGCTGGGTGATCTCCCCCCTGGATTTGCTCACCTCCACCCTGGCTTTGTAGAACTCGATGTCGTGCAGCCTCTCCTTATAGCGGCTGACTTCGCTCTCCAGCTTGTCCACGCGGATCGCCTTCTCCCGCAGCGCGTCCAGCTCGTCCCTGTACACCCTGGCAGAGCGGGCATCCGACAGCAGGTTCATGTTCTGGGACACAGGGAGACACACCAGTGGGCTTTGTGCTCTTCTGGGCTGCTGCTTACTTTAGTTTTTTTATTTTGGGGTTAAATGAACAAGATGGATGCTGTTCGGACTAAGATGTTTCTTATTTTTTATTTATATTACGAAGTGTGAGTTTTACAGTACTTTAAGGTAACAAGCTAAAAATGGAGATGTATTTCTTTCTTTACAAGGCCTTTTAGGGGTAAATTGTCTCATTAAGAGAAGCTACCCAAATTATTTTTGTTTTTAAAGTAATAGGTAGCTACCTGTGGTCTGCAATGGGGGCTTTTTTATTCAATTACTCAAAATCACCCAAACCCAGGAGGAGGAAAAAGGGGGAGGAAAAAAAGGGGGAGGGGAGGAAAAAAAAAGGGGGGAGGAAAAAAGGGGGGAGGAAAAAAAGGGGGGAGGGAAAAAAGGGGGGAGGGAAAAAAGGAGCAGGGAAAAAAGGAGCAGATCCTTTCAGAGGATGCACTGGTGGCAAACTGCTTGAATGAAGAAATAAAACAATTAGAGAAGAAATGCTAACATAAATCAGGGGCGTTTTTTTTCCATCATAATATACCAAATAAAGGAATAAATGACCCAAGAGCAGCTTTAGAATGCAAAATTAAAAAAAATAAAATAAATATTAGAAAAACACAGAGGTGAATCGTTCTGATAGTGGCAACTTTTCTTAAAATAATAAAATGATTAAACCCACACCTCTTGCTGAAGTCTCTTCAGTTCAGCTTCCATCTGTTCCAGTTCTTGTTTGCAGTCAAGCAGCTGCTCAGTCTTTTCCTCACTTGAAGGAGAAAACACAAACCAGTTAAATGCTAATGATCACCAGGTTTGGGAACAAAATGCTGAGATTTCTGAGTTTCCACCTTTAATCCACAATTTCAGGGACATCAGAGTGTAAAATTTAGGCTTGCCATTATGACTTAGTTATTGGTTTTAGTCTTTATCTAATATTTCAAAGATTAGTTGCTAGGTTTTTCATAGTGCTTTAAATTGCAATAAGGGAATTTTTGCAATAAGGGATTTTGCGTAAAAATCCCAGACAATAAACATGAATGGGTACCAGGAGATCCACATCCAAAAGCCAACTCAGAATAATTTCAAATTATACATTCAAAAAGTCCAAATTCTTTCCAGGAGAACCAGACAATGATCCATTGTCACAACCAAGTAAAGCCAATTTTAAAAGCACTTTTATAGTTCTGTGGTTTTTCCTTTTCTTGCAGAGAAGAATTAAGGGTTTTAGGTGTTTTTACTCAACTGAAGAAGATACTGCTTAATAAGCTCAGTACTTTCATGAAACACACAATGAATTTTAATTCTATGCAAACAGCACAGTGTCTCTTTTAGTCTACTCACAAACCTGTGATAAAAACAATCTGACACACAATCCTACAATTCTTATAGGACTCATTCTTAACTTCCAACTCATTTCCCAATCCTTAAAAAATAAGTTTGTTAAACCACAAGTGTAAAGGAAATATTTAATTCTCCCACAGACAAAAATTCAAAATTCAACTGCACCTCAGAACAAACAGTATTTGCTGTTGAAAAACCTGCTAATATTGAATATTCTTAGAAGACATATTGCATATTTAATTGTGTTACTATATTATTCCACAGTTTGGAATACATATAAGAAACAAAAGTAGAAAAGGGGGAAATAAAGAGAATTTAATGGACTGAAATGTATATGACTGTCTCAAAGCAATCATACCAAGAAATAATGGGTATGTTTTAAACAAAACTAGAGCAGTTGTTTTTAAAAATGAGCCAATTTCACCATGAAAGATCTTTTTGGAAAAGGTCACTGAGCCTATAAGCACAGGAGGCTCAGCTCTGGAAATCTCAGTGTAACATCCCTGTCACAGCTTTCCCCGTCCAGAAACCAGGCACAAACACAAATTTATTCCTGATTTCTGTAACTTTGCCACCAGCATCCACATTCCTGATATTGTTCTACATGGGAACACACAGAACTCAACACTCAGAAAATGAGGTGTGTGCAATTCCCAGCTTTGGAGTTTCTGCATTGCCTGGTTTGCATTCAACTGAAAAATAATCTTTACAGAGCTTTTAAATGAAATTACATCAGCTATACTGCATATTAAACCAGGTATGAAGGTCCACTGCCAAAACCAGATTAGAAATAAATTTTATGAGTATTTTCAAGTCTGGAATTAATGTAATTTTAAATTTATCAAATAGATGCAGCATTTAACATTAAATGCTGCAGACTGAAGTTAATTCATCCAAGTCTGGTATTTTAAGATACAGTAAGGGAAATTATTTACCAACTGAATTCAAATAAGAGTGCAAAATGTGAACTGTTCTGAGCCATCAGTGTTGCCCTAATTGCACGCTTCAGCTCCAGACTGGAGAGGATTGGACTAAATTATACAGAACATACCAGTGTTCACTGTTTAGGCTATCTATTAACTGTCAATCAAACTAATAACAGCAATTTCTTCACTAATTTTCCTGGTGCAGCTGTTTATAGAATATCCTGGGCGGGCTCATTGCAGGAGACACATAATAACACAGACATCAGGAAAAAAGAGCCCCATCTTTTGTCCTCTGCTCCTCATGAAGACCACGCTGGAGTGGGGGAAGGGGATCCTCAGAGTAAATCAACAAGATCCTTAATCCAGCCAGCTAGAAATGATCTGATCAACCAACTCTAGCAGTTGTGACTTATGCTGCCTTCAGCCTGTGATTTAATTTACCTGCCTCCTCTCTCCACTGCTGAATAAAAAAAAAAATCTTTATTTATGCTGTTTCTACACACATTGGATCTCTTCAGTTAGAGCATTTTAATTCAGAACACACACACACTTCACTCTGCTAAAACAACTGACACACTGCTACAGGGAGAAGCAGATTCTCCATAGCTCTGGCATTGATCTTCTCTAAATAACTCCTCATTTTGCTCAGATTTGCTCCTTGACTGTGAAGACAAAAAGTGCCCACAGATACCCACATGATCAGGAGCAAGTGTTGTGCAGACAAGGAATGAAGAGGTGGGAGACAGAAAAGCATTCTAATGGAAACTTTCTGTCCTATCTGCAATGAATTTAAACCAGGAATTAAACATTTCTTGTTGGAAACAGGTCACCTAATCACATTGCTGGGAAGGAATCACAAAAATAGAAGAGAACAAAATGCTGCAATTTGGGAGACTTCCACCTGTAATCCCTGATTTCAGGGACATCAGAGTGCAAAATTCAGGCCAAAACATCATTATGAACACGAACAGAGACGAAAAGTTGCATTTGTCTCACAGGTCCACAAATCTTGTATTCTCAAAACCCCCCTCCTGGGGAGCAACACCCATAAAAAGCACCTGACAGGATGAAGGACTGGTGCAGAGAGGACCAGAAGGAAAGGTTTGGGAGGGATGTGAGTGTGGGCTGGTACTCACAGCTCCTGCCTGAGCCTCCTGATCTTGGCCTTGGCGTCGGCGAGCTCCACGCTCAGGTGCTGCCGGCTCTCGGTGCGCTTCATGCCGGGGGAGCCGCAGGGCGACTGCGCCGCACCATGCGGCAGGAAGCGCAGGCAGTCCCGCTCCTCCGACAGCTCGATGATGGTCTGGGGACAGAGCACAGCAAAAAATCCACAGTGGCACCCCCAGAGCCAGCCCTGCCTGTGCCACTCACACCACACACTGCAATGGCACCACAGCCATGGCAAGGGCTGGGCCATCGAGGAAGATCTCTAAGCCTAAAGCAGAGTCATAATTCTTGACCACGACCCTCTGCTATTTTAAATTTTATTTTTCACTTTAGGCTTTGAAGCCCATAAAGTGATCAGTGTTCGGGTTTTGAAGACCTCTGAGCCACAGCTCTCGTCCAAGACCTTCATTTTAACTTTTATTTTTCATTCTGGACTTTTAACCCCATAAAGTGATCAGTGCTCAAGTTTTGAAGACTTCTAAGCCACAGCTCTTGTCCAGGACCTTCAGCCATTTTAATTTTTATTTATCAATTTGCACTTTGAAGCCCACAAAATGGCCAGTGCTCAGAACAGACTCGGTAATGAAAGCTGTGAATTCCTTGAAAACCACCAGTTCTTGAAAATAAAGGTAAGTGTGTATCTCTAAACAAAGTTGTGTTCTTCAATGAGCAGCAGCATCCTTGACAAGTGAATAATGCATCAGATCTACAGGAATATTCCTATTTCCCCCTAAAAATGATAAAATTATTTTCTCCCCCTATTTCCCCATATAAATAAATGTGTTAGTCAAATATGAACACCTCTCATAGTTTGAAGCGTTCTTCCTTTGTTTTGCACAAAGGCATCACCCCCATCCTCTACCCTCTGTTTTATTCCTTGTTTTAACACATCAGCAGAAAATTAAACTGTTAGTTATTAGTTATAAAAATCCTGAGCTGCATTATCTCAAAAAAATTTTTTTTTTGTATTTCTCTTAAGCACCAAGCCACATCCATACCTCTGAGTGCTCATCTCTTTCATCTATAAGTCTTTTTAAATGCAATGCCATATTTTTCAGGAGAGGCTCAACATACTCTTGTGTCAGCACAATCACATCCATCCACTGCAGGTCAAACACATTTTCCTGATTATGAGTTACCTACATGGGGGGGAAATGAAAGAGGAAAAACATTCTCTTGAAATTTTAAGGGTAGAAAGGAAGCATAAAGGAAATAAAGCTGCAACTTTACAGGTTAAATTCTCTGGACAAGGTTTGAAAAAAACATTTAAAATGTATTTAATTGGATGTAAAGGAAGAGGTTTTTTTGTCTACCTTGTCTTTTTGGCAGGGTGACAGTAACATTATAAATTACCTACCACATACATTGGATTGGAATTATGTTTTACAAAGAAATTTGCACATAAAGATTTCACTGAACTGAATTTGCTGCATGTAACTAAAAAATCCATGAAGCAACCAACTTGCTTTCTGGTACTCTCTAAAAATAGAACCCAAAACTGCTCAATCATGACATCTTTTTGTGAATCAAGTGAAAAAATAAAGCGCTCAATATGCAAATCACATATGTGATTTACTTGAACACCTGCAATCCCTTTCCTGCAATACAAAATCCCATCTCCAAAAATCCCCAAAATTAAAAGCAAAAACCCCCCAAAATACCTCCTGAATATGGGCTGCAACAGCTGCTCTGGTATCAAAATCCAGACTTTGGATTCTTTCGATAAACTCTTCTTTTTTCTGACACTAAAAATAGAGACATCTATTTTATACACATTTGTATGTATAATCACAAGTATTTTCATTCCTCCTTTGTATTTATGAGAGCTAGAATTTATAAAGCTGGTATTGCAATTGTCACATGGCTAAATTATTGTCCAATAATTCTGTGCTTTATGCCATGTTCCATTAATTATAATTAATCAAATAATACAAGGAAAATCAAGTTGAAATGAGACAAGCAAGAGGTGTCTTAAAATTCCTACTTATTCCAATTCTGTGATAGTTTATTAAATACATTAAAGAGTGCAGTGAATTAATTTTCAGTGCTTCACCACTTCCTTCCTTGCTTTACACTACCAGGTAAATTAACAATTTTGAAATTAATAACCCATTAGAAGGGTATGGTGGTACTGGAGGTATTTGTGCAATAGCAAGTTGTAGCCATTTAATTAAAATTCAGAGTATTCCAATTTTTCAAGGATTGCAATTGGATCACCGAAGGAACAAAAGTTTTATACCACCCTAAGTATTAAAAAAGAGATCAGTAACTCAAAAATTTCATAGAGAAAAAATTAATTAAACTCACCTGAACTGCACAACCAAGCAAAAGAAGGAGGAGCTTTTTTATTTCTTCAGTACCTGGCTCTAAGGAGAAAACAAGAAAAAACGGTAACTGAAAAATTGTAATTTTACAATTAGCTCAGAAAACATGAGGTTTTCTCATGATCTCCACATCATTTCTGTTAACCTAGTTTAGAAAACAACCAGCTGAGCTTTCAGCTCATTTGCCATTTAACTGCTCACTTCCAGAGTCACCAAACATCTTAACAGCCACAACAACTTCAAATGGAAAAAAAATTAAAATTCAGCTTTCAAAAAGCAAGACATTTTCAGAAGTGCTTTGGAGACCTACAATCAAGTTTGCAATGGCAATCTCAGGTATCTCAAGATAATTATGGGAGTGCTTAAATTATCTGCCACTCCCAAGTTGGAAGAGTTCAGGTGACAAGTTCATTTAAATTCCTTACAAAGCTGTATTAGATATTCATCTGCACATCCAAAAAATCAAAATGTATTTCCAAATCTGGCCTTAAGCATCTTAATATCCTAAAGAAGCTTAAGTTGAAGAACTCTGTTTTACAGATTAATAAAAATGTTCCTTTACTTTTTACGTTCACAATATCCTCATCTTGCTACTAAATATAGAAATATATTCTATATCTAGAAACATAAATGCCACGAAGCAAATGCTTCAAGGATGACAAAACAGTTGAGGCATTGCTGAATTTTGGAGGGAGCTACATCATGTGAATAATCCCAGTGCAATTTTTCAAGAGGTTTCTCAGGTAGGTAAATACATGGCAAAAAACATGGATTCAAATGGGAGATTTTGGATCATTTATTCAGACTTCTTGTATCCCAAAGGCTCGAGCTGTCAAGTTTTTTATGGAGAAATAGAAAAACCACCAAGGAATGTGTTTCACCAGCAGCTGCTTCAGCTGAAGAAGGGGGATTCCACCTGGCTGTGTCTTTATTGGTACCAATAAAGGTTAACATCCTAACCTGCACTCACTTATCCCAATAAATTAATCACACTTTTTCAATTTTTAAGCAATCCCTGAGCTCCTCTTCACTCTTCATCTCCTGACTGCCTGAATATTGATTCCTTGTCTCTTCCCCACGTTCCCTGAAGGAACAGGACAAAATACTGAGCCACTCCAGCTTCCCTCATCTTCTGTTTTCTTCTTTTCCTCCAGCAGAAACACACAAATACACAATTTTCTTCCACATCTTTCAACCTGCTGCTGAACTTTGTCCCTGCCCTGTGCTGATTTTTTTTCATCTTTTACCCTTATCCCAGACTCTCATACTCTCTGCAGGCTTCCATGGAATATGAACTTGCTTTCATCTTTCCCCTTTCCCTTTGCCTCATCATTATCCCTTTGTGATTTAATTTAACATTTACAGTCACAGGGCTCCAGTTTTCTCCTCCAACTGCTTTCCTGCCAATCAGCTGAGGAAATATTTCCTGATAAAATTCCTGTTTTAGCAAACCTCAACTCCAGCCTTCTCCCTGCATTTTCCTCCATGAGCCAACTGCACTCTGGTACCTGCTCCTGCCATCTGCAATTTGGCATCTTCTGGGATTTCTCTGCTCATCACTCCTTAAGAGCAAAGGGGAAAAGCTGTGAAAAATCACACTTCCAGCCTAAGTTTTAGTGGACCAAATCCAAGTCTTTATCAGGGAATTGATTTTTTACTCTGGGGCTTGCCTCGATGCAACCAGATTTACACAGCAAGTGTCTCCAAAGGTCACTGAGGTTTTATTTCCCTGCACCTGCCCAAAAAAAGCTTAAAAATCCATGCAGGGATGAGATCTTTTTCCAAGCTGACACAGCAAGAGCAGTCCTCACTTTCGGAGGGGAAAGGTTCTGGACAGAACCCAAAAGACCAGGTCTATATTCCAGTTCAGACCAAACTCTGTGACTGAGCTCAAACACCTTCAAGAATGTTGTCCAAACATAACATTTTTTTTTTTTTATGTGAGGGCTACACTACAGGAGAGTCCAAATTTTTTCACAAATCCAACAAAAGCCCCACAGAAGAGCACAGCACACATCAGCAGAGCTGCCAAACCACAGATCCCAAAAGACAAAGACACTTCTTTAAAAATGACCAGACCATAAAATTGAATGTATACAACTGAATGCAGTATTATCTCTCTGGGGTATGATAGTGCATTTTCAATAAAATGTCATCTTATACACAATATTGTTAAGACATTTTCTCTCAGCATCTTGAACAGAGTAAAAAAATGTCACTACAAAACAATACTATGACCTGGGGTTTTTAAAAATCTGTTTTTCCATTAAGTCTGGTTTCTAGGCAAATCCATGGAGGCAAGAAAGTCTGGAATCAAAATTACAAAAGCAGGATGCATTCTGTTCTTTTGGAAAGGAAGAGACCACATTCACACTTCTTGGTGCATATGACAGCAGCTGCACATATAAAAACTGAAAAAAAGCTGTGACCTCGGAAGCAAAAGCAGCAATATTCAAAAGCAGAAAGTAAAACCCAAGAGAATTCAAGCAAGGTACCTACAGAGATGGGGTATGGAAATGGCAAATACCAATGGTATGAACCCTGGGAGCGGCAAGTGAGGAAACACAGATGGTTCTTCTGGCTCATGAGGAACCCCCTGTCCCACAGACACGGAAGGGTGGCAGAGAAGAAATAAAAACAGCCAGGGGAAGCTACACAGCCTGGTAGAGCAGTTCCTGACCTCTCTGCTGAGGTGGCAGAACGTCAGGAGAACACCTGGGCCACACTAGACCCAAGGAAATAAATTCTGCCCCATCCACAGTGGCTCCATGCAGGCCAGGTGTGTCTGCTCCGTGCTTCTGGAATTTGAGAGCATGGTGCAGAGATTCCCAAGTGGCTGTGCACAGTCTGCTGGCTCCACACAGGCTAATTTTCTTGGTGGGAAAATTGCAACTCTCAGAGCTGGAAGCAGAGAAGGTGGGAGCATGGAGAAGACAGTGTCAGTTCAGGGGAGAAAACAGGAAGGTCATTGCAATATTTTTCAGGTAAGGATGCAAGAGAAGCAGGAGAGTGTGGGGGAAGGAGAAACAAGGATCAGGAGCTGGATCAAGTGAGATGCACTGAGCTGCCAATTCCTTCAGCAGTGACACAGGTAAAGAAAGTTGAAGGTGCAGTAGCTGGGAGTACATGAAACTTTAATTTGTGCCATCAGTAGTTCACTGGCTGCTGGGAAATGCACTCAGTATAAATCCTAGCGAGAGCCAGGGCTGAGGCTGGGACAGAACACATTTTTTAGAGTGTGGACCCCTTGTGTGGACAAAGAAAATCATTATTACATCATTACTCCTCATTATTAAACCATTTATTTGACAAAGTA
The DNA here is from genome assembly GCA_013186435.1 of Turdus rufiventris. Classification (NCBI taxonomy): domain Eukaryota; kingdom Metazoa; phylum Chordata; class Aves; order Passeriformes; family Turdidae; genus Turdus; species Turdus rufiventris. Next base: position 3,127,524 of record PYHW01009533.1, on the reverse strand, counting down.
TTTACACAATCTTCTGTTGACAGGCTCAACCCTCCAAGAACTTTATTTGCAGTGAAAGAATATAAATTATCACACAGGTACACATTTTTATCTTAGCCAAAAATAAACTTACCAGAAAAAGGATTTTTGCCAATTATTAGCACATTTGGCAAAGACATCATGATCAACTGCTGCAAAGTCTCCTATAAAAGTGAATTAAAATATTACTTACATCATATGTACTGAATGAAAGCAAACATCAAATACCAACAGCCACTGAAGAGAAATCAGTATGAATTAAACAGTTTGAATATTTTTCAGGACTTTATGCACACAATTCGTCCAATACTAAATTCTAACTAAAATCTAATTAAAAAACAAACAAACAACAAACTGACAAATATGAGTTATTTCCACAGAAGCTTTGTTTTGCTGGTTTGCACAATCCCTTCACACAGCAAAATCCCCTGGTGGCAATGAGCTGGCTTACGGATCTTAAGCCAAAGAGATCCCATGTCTCAGAGTGCAGCAAAACCCTTTAAATTTATTATGTTCAGGTTTCCCTGGCTAACTTATTGATACATATATTGATTTTATTGGCTCTAAGGTGCATTTCTACTGCAAAAAACCCCAATTTCCTTTATGTCACGGTTTCTTTGGCCTCACCAAAACGTGGATGTGAAAATCCCAGGGGTTTTTGCTGCAGTGCCACCGGGCCAGCTGTGAATATAAAAGGTACAAACCCCTGTGTGCACAATGCCATGGAATGTGAGCTTGGAAGTGGCACACACCAGGCAGCAGCTCTGCCCCTCTGCTCCATGGATTCCATCAGTGGAGCTCCTGTGATGGCTGTAATCGGGTCAAATCCCCAGTCTAGACAGAGCCTAATTCTCCTGAAGCAGAACAGTCTTTCTCCTGTTCCCAGATGTTTATTCCCAGCAGATGCCATCCTATAGTCAGGCCTTTTGTTTTTCCACAGTGACAGATCCATCACTATATTAAACACTCCTACTCAACAGCAAGATATTCCAGAAGAGCCCAAGACACACATCAGGTGTCACGTCTTCAGCAACAACCTAACACAAGTCCACTTGCTTTAGGTCAAATTGAAAAAACAACCCCAATATTTCTTGAAAAACACCTGTAGAAATTATCAGCTACAGCTATACTTAAAAGTTCCCACCAGTTAATATACAACATCAAAATGATAGCAGAATTCATTAATATTAGACTGAAAAATAGGCATGTCCAGAGGGAATGTATAAGAGAAATAAGGAGGGAGAAAACAGCTTTGACCTCCTCAAATATCACGAAATTCAACCAACTGTGACCCCTGTACTTCTCAGACTTTGAAAAGGTGATCTTTAAATAAAAGTAAGACATGAAGTGTATCACAGGATGTTTTAAATCAATATAAACAGACAAAATATAATGAATTCAATGAGTATCGACAGCTACTATGCAAGAAAATCCCATTTTCAGAGTGGCTTTTTTGGGGGTGTTTTTTTGGTCTCTCAAATAACTCCCTGATGCTGTCACAAAGCTGATCATGTATCAAAGCAGCATAACCAAACTGTGTGTGCTGAATGGCCACAATCAGCTGTTTCCTTACAGCACCTCTGCCTTGCCCCAGAGATTTGTGACACCTTTTCTGTCACTCAGGGTTAACCTCAGCACTGGCTTGGCTTGCTCCAACTTTTACAGCTCATCAGCATTTATTTTATTTATTTCCACATCCTCAGTCCAATCTGCTCACTGGATTAAACCTCTAGAGCCCACCAAAAATTTAGAATCACTTGTCTTGAAGTAATTGCTGAGGACAGTTCCATGCTTTTACACTGCCAAAAAATGTGCACACTCAAATTACTGGTTCATGACCTGAACTGTAATTCCAGAGAATAACAAAGATCATGCAAGAACAAAAAACATTGACTAATATAACATACCTTAATTGTGAATGTTCTATTCTACCAGTGAGGGTTTTTGAACAAGTAAATCCACAGCACTGATGTGATTTCTCAATCAGCTGAAAGTTTTCCACAGATGTTGTAAAACCACGTGGACCAAACCAGCATGGAGGAGAAGGGCTAAAATTTCCCAATTCCCACATTTATCAGTGACTCCCAAGAGTGAGTACAATCCTGTCTGGGTGCAGCGAGTGCTCTGCTGTCCCCTCCCCTGGGGACTCAGCCCCAGGCACTCAGCTTTCAGGAGCACTGGGTTGTGAGGCTCCTGCCTCACCCCAGCCTCTCACTTTGATTCTAAGGCATCCATCAAGCCCCAGATTTCCTGCCCTGGGGAATTTCACAGGTGACAGGAACTCAGCTGACCCCCGTGCGAAACAGCCCATCCTTTAACACTTTAACTACCACAAAGCTCTGTAGGGAGTGAATATCTGCACATGGAAAAAGCAGTTTTAGATTCAAAGGAGTTTGCAGAGTAAGTGCCTTTACTCCTGCTAGAAACATCAGCCCTTCAATGTTTGCATGGCGACCAAAACCCTGAAAGATTGGGAGGGAAAGGGGGAAAGTGTAAAAAACAGTCAAAAGGGCAGTTCATTATAGCTTGGAATACTAAAGGCATGGTGACTGGTTTAACCAAATCTTCAAAAACATTATTTTTTTTTATTTTAAAAAGCTCCAATAAACTCATTTCTATCACAAAGGTTTGGAGTAACATCCACAATCCAGAACCATCCTGAATGGTAGCAATTCTGCCTGGTGATATCATGAGGCCAGTGCAGGACAGGGAATGCTTTGTGTGCCAATAAAGATCAAGTCCGTCTGTGCTTGTGCCTTCTGTTGCACCAGTTGTGGAACACTAATGTCTGCTGGAAAATGACTCCAGTAGGAAAAGGAAAAGCACAAGGGCCCCAGCAGGCAGCACATACATCCATGAGCAGGGGCTGCCAAGGACAGAAGGGTGGGAAGTGCTGGGAAAAGGTTCTGTGGTTGGTCAGGGCACTGAATTCCCGCTGCACTCTGAGTTTTGGGAAGCACACACTAAGTGTGGACACAGATTTCAGCACAGGCTGGCCAGGAGGTGTGGGGAGAGGCAGGGCAAAGGTTTTCTACCAGGTCTGGGCTCTCCTGGCAGGAAGGATGTGGGAGGGCACCAGAAGTCATACTGAAGGGACACTGGTGACAGCTGCAGTGTCCAGGTGTCCAACACCCCATCCAGCTCAGCATCCAGCAGGCACAGGAGCAGCTCCTACTGCACAAAACTTCAGAACTTCTATCACAGCTCTGACTTAGATCCTCACTGCACTTACTGCAACTTCTCAGACTAATTCTAAGCCCAGTGAACTTCAGCACATTTTTCTAACAACAATTCCACTTACAAGACAAAACTTGCTTCAACTCAGCAAATACCAACCCATAATACTTGATGCACCACAGGAGTAACTGAACACATAGAATATAGATTCTATAAGCAGATCATCATTCATACAAAAGTGTGTCCACACCAACTTTATCCCAACTTCATAATGATAAAACATTTGACCACATAGATAAACAATCATCCATAAAAGTATCTCTTGTTGATCTTATTCCTGTTTCCCTTAAAGCCATAACTACAGAACAAAATTTAGAAATAATTCCAGGCAAAACACAACACAACAAACAGTTACTGACCTGATAGTAAGTTTTTATTTGTTTCACCAAAACAGACAAATTTTGAATCCTTAATGATGCATCATTGTTGACTTTTTTGTTTATCCTCTGATTAGCAGACTTTGGATTGCTGCAAAAAGAAAAGAAAAAAAACACTACATTAAACACATTGAACATTGATCTTTCAGGAAAGTGCTTGAGAAGTGTCCCAGACACAGCCAGCCAGCCCCACATTCTTGTTTGCCATCAATGCAGCCTCAAACTGGGAGCACCCACCACAATTCCCAGGAAATGGGCCTGACAGGAAAGTTCTTGTGGCTACATGTTGGTATTTCACTACCACAGGAACAAAATGTAATTTTTAACTTTCAGAATGATGAATATGAAACACATCATGTTAACACACTCTAAACTTTAAATATAAACATATTTACAGATTTTAAAATATATTTACAGGTTGTTGAAATGTGTCAGCAAAGGGATTATTATTGGAGTTTTTGTCATGTACTATCATACACGACCAGATTTTTCTCTGGTTTGCCTTGGCTTCAGGGAGGAAATCAATCACTTTTTCCTTCTCAAAGCAGAAAGGATCTGAGGAAATGCAGATGAGTCACCCTTTTTCAATACCTCCTAACACACACAAGACAGACAGCAGGACACCACCATGCATTCACTGGGATTTCTCATGGAAAACCATGCAGAATCAAAGCACCCCCCATAACACTCGCAGAAATCAAAGAATTCCTAAGGGATGGCCAGTGTGAAGTTTCCCACTTTTACAGATTCTTGATACAGCTGCACAATGCAACTTTTGATATTTAATGGTATTACTGCAGTGTTTAATGATATTATTATTATCAGACAAATGAGAGCTGGCTGGGATGATGCACTCATAAACAAAATACCAACTTCTCCCTGTCACACCAGGGCTCCCTGCAGGGATGTGTGTCTGCTGGCTCTGGTTTTATTCAACATTGTCATTAATGATTTAAACAATGGAACACAGAATACACTCTCCACAACAGCCACTGGCAAACTCTGGGAGGAAAAAAAAAACAAACCAAAAAACAAGCTTCAAAAAATACTATGGCAATGGAGAACGATCCTGGTAAAGTGCAAAAGTAATGGAGTTCAGTAACTCAGGCAAAGGATTAGAATCAGAATCAAATGCAGAAAGAGAAGTCATTTGCTACAGAACAAAAATGACCTGAACATTGTGTTACCATGACTTCCTCTGATGCACTTTGTCCCTTTAATTGGTAGTTTCACATACTCCCTGTACAAAAATTACATATTTTTCACTTAATATATAAGTTACCTACACAAACTTTATTTTACAGCTTAACTTTTAGCATATTAGATTTTTTTTAAAGAAATATTTATGTCTTTTCTTCAGTTTACTGCTACCAGCATTTCCTGGCCTGCAAACACAAATAGAAATAACAGAAAAAGCCACTGCTGGGAAAGGAAGTCAGGTAATATAAAAAAATGCACCTCCAACACAGACATTTTTAACAGAAAAGTAGTAGGCACAGCATCTTTTATCTGTATCCATTATTAAAAATCTAGGAAAATTAGGACAGGGGTAATTGCCTCATTCCTAAATGCTCATCACCACGTTCCTAAAAATATTACTAACAATTAAAATGCATTTCAGAACATATTAGCCAAACCACGTGACTAAGATGTGACCTTGGGTTTTTTAGTTCAGCCAACCTGTAGCTTTACAAGCAACTAAATGGGCTAAAAATAATTCCGCTCTGTAGATGCACAGAACTGGACTTTTTCCGCGCTGAATTCATTCAAATTTGTTAAAATCAGAAGAGAAAATCCACAATAAATCCTGCTGACCTACAGAGATCAGCTGAAGTCTCCTATTTCTACATACATATCTCCAAAAGGCCGATTTGGGCCCTTAATCTTCATCTTTAATCTTAATGACCATGGGATTATCTCTGGGCTTTTTCATCATCTTCAGCAGCATTTCTACAGCCACACGTTTCAGATCTCCCTTCAGAGCACTCCAAACAGGGCACAGGGGTTTCCTGGCTATTGTGCCAGCTCTTATTTTTAGCATCCACACCAAAATTAGCGTGCCACCCTAAGAACTCAAAACACAAACGTCACAAAAGCTCAGGATTTCCATTCTCTCATTTCCAAAGCTGCATTAGGATATTGAGATTGATCCTGGATGAACAAAAACTTCAACATTTGCATAGCACTGGATCTTCCTGACACCAGGGCACCTCCCTCTATGACAAACTGACCTGCTTAGTGCCAAAATGATTCATTCATCTAGCTTAAAACAGAAAGTTGGGGAGGTTTTTTTGGTTTGGTTTGGCTTTTTGTTGTTGGCTTAAATTGCAGGAAGCCGTTTACTGAGGTTGTGAATTTCTGCTGGGAAAACTTGGGCCACAGATGTGCTCTGAACTGCATTTTTAGCACTTGGAAAAACTCCACTGTCCAGTTTCAAGATGCTCTGCTAGAGCAGATGATCAGCAGTTAAAAATCAGAATGTCAGCCTTGGGACAACCTGGTGCACAGAAAAAATTTATTTTAGTGATTTTAAACTTAACCAGAAGATTATGGCAAAGGGTCCAACAGAAACCCCAATCTCCAAGTTCCCTTAACATTTTTCAGCAGAACTTAAAATAAAAAAAAGAACTTTACCCCCTGTTTTTAAGGGTCAATAAAAGCAAGGTAGTGAGATATCAGTACTAACACTACTAATCTCTACCAATCATTTTAAATTTAATTAAACATGCATCCTCAAATAACTCACTCTTGGTAGTAAATTCCTTTTTCTGGTTTTTTTTTTTGGTAATGAATGTCCTCTGGGCTCGTTATTCTTCAGCCATGGGAAGTCAGTTGTCTTTGACACTCTGAGTTAATACCTGCTGGCCATGACTAGGATGAGTGACTTGGACAGAGAATTGTTCCCACTGCTTCCCAGAGTGAAACCCTGCTCTCAGCACCTCCCAGTGCAAACAGGACTTCACCTCTGTGCTACAGTAATTGAGATCTTTCTAACCACATTATGTCATTAAATGATTAGAATGCGCAGCCTGTTTGTAGGCTGCCTACTAAAATTAAAATAAATGTTGAAAAGCAAGGGGCTCTTCCACTAAGTGACTCTGTGCTGGCACAGCTCC